>MCBS01025070.1:0-27778 GCA_003611235.1 Golovinomyces cichoracearum
TTCCCGGTAATCAGCTGATTTGACCCAGAGAGTACTTATCTTCATAAGTTCTACGTCTCTATATTAGTCTCTCGAAGGAGTCCAGGGTGACTGCGTGGAAGTCATAGAGTCCGCTTTTACCATCCCACTGCTCTCGATAAATAAATAAATAAATAAATATTATCTACTAACATGATTTGGCGCGTTTCAGCCCACGCAGATGATTGTGGAAGATACGTACTTTGATGTAGAATGCCTCATTTTGACTCATGTAACACTTATACTTGGATTTCATCCGCAGATACCGCTTGAGGAATATATCTTACGGACAAGCAACCTCTACCGTGAATACCCACCAGAGGGAGAAGCATGAAAAGGATTTGACTGTCCATTTATGCTTTCGCCACTCAACGAGCGTAATAGCACCGCGAATAAATGTGGTTGGTCTTGCTGGATCCGAATCAACTTTCTCCTGTCTCAAGTGGAGCATGTGTCCAGGCTACCCAGACTCTGCTTCAGAGAACAGCTCAGATGGAACACCACTCTACCATCCGACCCACTGTCGTCGTTATCATTTTGAAAGTAATTTACCCTTGTTACACCTTTAAATGTAGGTCTGGTAGCTTAGTACACACGTTTCTTTCTATAAAAATAGTTCGAAACATTAAATAAGAAGTCTCTACTGAATCGCTTGAAATTTCTTCCAATAGAAATCTCTTGTTTTGGGTGTAGAACTAATGTTATGGAGAGAGACGACCATAGCAAACTGTCCGGGCTTGGATTACAAATTATGCCTAGATCGTTTGCACACTCGCTCTATTTGCAACAATCGATCGATGGCTCAAATTTACAACTTTTCAGATCCATAGCTAAAGATGAGCATATGAGGTTTCTGGGTTATCAATTGATATTCACAATTTTAGAAAGGTGTCTCAAGGTTCACACTATATTCTCTATAGGAAACTCTAAGACTGTATTCTAAAAACTTTCTGTCCTTCATAACAGGAATTTCCTTTCCTTAATATTCCTTCCACAATCTCCAGTCTCAAACTCTCGTATACGCTTGGTGCTCAGCATTGNNTGTTATCCTAATTGTGCAGATCTTGTTATGTGAATCGCTTAATTACATAATTCATGGGATGTGGGGTAACGAGATCGGCAACCTCATATATGTGTATCAGTCTACAGCGAAGACACTTAAGTCAAATTGACTTTTTACCTATGTCGTATGTTCGCAGGCAAGATGAAAGTACAAATCCGTAATTACCTTAGTCGTGGTATCAGCAACTGCTGTTCATTGTATTGATACTCCAGTCCATATCGATATGCTCAGATTCTGTCGTCTCGTCTCATGATTTATGAATGCTAGGTCATTCCTAGGACAAAATACTCAAAAAAAGGACACATTATTCTTGATGAGATTTTGAATTTCTCTATTAAAAGTTCCAGAGCAGTTTCTGTTTAATACAAGTAGATTGACAGTCCCTTTCCCATCTATTTATTTCCAATTTAAGACAATTAACCTGCTTCAATCAATTAAAAAATAAGATAATTCAGTTTTATATAGCATTAGGTGGTATTGCGATCAAGGTGCTGGCCATAGCGAATAACATACCTATTCAAAAGTCAATAGCGATGACCAACTACTAAAAAGAAGACTGTGATGGTGACAGATAATCTTATACTGAAACTTTGATAAGTTAGCGGAGGTCAAGTAGACGTGTAATGACATGGACTCCTGAGAGCAAAGTTATTTCGACTTGTTTTTATCCTTTACAAGAAGCCAGCATCCAAAGTCAAAAGTTTACAGAAATTGTGAGAAATCTGCGCGAGACACTGATACTATTAGATCCAGTCTTAATATCAAAGAATTGTTACTACGTGTCAATCATCTGTAATTATTTGTTTTGAGAGTGCAGTACTGATAGTTCATCACCCTATAATTACATAAACCAGACGATATAATATGTATTAAAAAATGAATGAGAATGATTAGAAATGTTAAACCGTTATTCACCAACATAATACACTTAGGGCTTCGAGTCCTTCTCTTTACCGCCTGGCAATGGCGCCTAGGAGCTCTTTCTTTCGTTTGGAAGGAGCCAAGCAGAGAGGAATCATATCCACGGGAACCTCCATTCACTCCCGCATGTGTTGATCGTTTTCGTCCCGCACCATCACCCCGTGCACTCTCTCGACCAAGCTACCTACCATCGTTCCGTAGGATCTAGAGTGAAGGGTTCTACGTTTTCGAGGTCACCAAAACTGTAACATACGTAAGCTGTTAGCCCAAGTACTCAATCACTAGTTAGATCATCAATAAGTAGCTAAGTTCGATTCTAGGACGGCCTATTCTCGATGACATTGCAGCTTATTGCAGAAAAGAGTTAGGGAGGAATGGCTGAAGTTTCCTCTAGAGGATTTCCACATTCTCCGGGGTCCTTTAATCATGCCGAGTGCGGTTCTATCCACTAGACTTGATGTAAAAAGAATCCAAAATCGTATTGGGAGAAATCTGATACCAAGTGCGCATTTCTATAAATTAGAGAAACATGTATCTTAGATGTTCTCCATGTGAGTCATATAATGTAGACGCTAGCAGGTGCTAACGGGTTGAAGATACAAAGAAGTATAATCGTCTCAAACTCATGATACTAGATTTCATGCCGTTGCATTGGTTTCATGTTTTTTATGAGACCGTGCGATTTTGAACGACAGATCGCTTAGGGTTCGGACCATCGCTAGCACACACCGGAGTAATCAATGCCGATCATCTCGGTCGGACAGCGAATCGACATAACATCAAACGTTGATAGAGTGAACATCAGAAAGTATTCAGGTAGAAAGTTGGTAAATTTTGCATTGATGAACATCAGTCTTTCAATTCGGGACAGCTGATTTCACTCTGAATCTTACCCCATACATAAGTCCCGAGATGCGAAAGAATTCTTCAATGTTAAAGGTATTGTGATTGATAAGGCGACCCTCAAAACGGCATTTGACGAGACTTGGCGAGTAAATCAGCTCTTTAACTCCAGAGAATCTTAATTCAAGTCATCTGTAAGTTATAAATTACTCAAGAGCGATCTGTCTTTCTAGCTTCAATTTGAAGAAAATCGTTGGATAGCGCGCAGACGAGTATGATGCGACCTGCCAACAATTTGATGTTTAACTCTCCAGTTCTGAGCTCATTCACTTGGCCTCTTTTAGCATTTTCGAACAAGTCAAGTCAGAGATATCGCAGAGACTAACTTAAAAACCCATTAGCACGCGCATTGAGGACAGTTAGCAACATGCCCTACAGAAATTCCAGAATCTGTCCACCGGATCCCGCCTCAAATAACAATGCCTTTGAGAGACTACCCGAAGAAATTATTGTGCAGTATGAATCCTTACTTTAAAGACAAAACCTTTGAGTTAATCAACCTTCAATATCTAGGATACTGCAACAGACGAACCCAAATTGTTTTGCTTCTCTGATAATTTTGAATCGAAGATGGCGACAAGTCTCTTCACAAGCATATTTGTACAAACACCAATTACTACGGTGTCCATCATATTCGGCAGCTCACCTGGTTTTTTCTAAAGCAGGGCAGAGCGATATTGAATTACCGCGACTACGAAAACTCTTCGCTCGAGAGATCAAACGAAATTTATTTGAATCATACCTTCGACCTGAGAGGACGATCTTTAGTCTTGTAACAAATCCAAACAGCGAATTATTCGCATCGACACGCGAAAATTTTAAATATAGCTTATCCCCACGAGGTCATTACATTCTGGCATATAGCTCTTGTCGGATTCTGT
The DNA here is from genome assembly GCA_003611235.1 of Golovinomyces cichoracearum. Lineage (NCBI taxonomy): Eukaryota > Fungi > Ascomycota > Leotiomycetes > Helotiales > Erysiphaceae > Golovinomyces > Golovinomyces cichoracearum. Next base: position 3,787 of record MCBS01025070.1, read on the forward strand.
TACTGGATGCGACTAGTCAAGAAATTACGGTCAAGAGAGGGCTCAAGATACCTCAGCGACCTGCGTCAGTAACCATCACCGATGATGGATGTACCCTAGCAGTATTTTACACTGATATGCAAGTTGATTTATACGATTTAACGAGGCAAAAACCAAGACATATTCATGCGATAGTTCTTGACCATACTCCAAAAACAATCGCACTTTCCCCCAACGGCTCTGTCTTAGCCGCTGCGTATGATTCTGGAATAGAGGTATTTTCACTTGTCCAGAATAATCTCAATACAGATCGACGATCAGTTAAGTGCTACACTGTAGACTCATTAACTTTTTCACGTGACGGAACTCAAATTTTAGGGACCACGGTACATTCTCAAAGTCCTAGCACCGTGGTACTAAGTCCCCCATATTTTGGTACTGGAACGACACTTCCAGAAGATGGTGTAAGTGCTATGTGGACAACATCAATACTTTTCCCAAATGGTAGCTATGATTGTAGTCACGCTGTTTTAATACCTAGTTCCTCAGATGAAGAAGCAAATTGGATATTCACATACGATCGAGCATTTGAAACTTTTCGAGCGGTACGAATAGATGATCTTCGGAACGGTACAACATATTTTACAGGTCCTGTTCAGAATTCCACCTGTGATTCAAAGTTAATGCCGAGCTCTTTACCTGCAGCAAATAAGGCTGGTGATTTGATTGCTTCTAGTTTTAATGGGTTTATATGGCTGTATGGTATCCCGGGAAATCTTGACACGGTGACAAATTGCGATAATAGCTTCATTCAAAGCTCAGGATGTGTAACTCCAAACCAAAAATCTAATTTTTTAAATAATACTAGCCCCTCTCTAACAAGATCAACTTCTAAACAGTTTGAAGAAACCGGTGGAATTTCTCAATGGCAGCTTTTGTGTGATAAGACCCGCAACAAATTTATTGAGGGTCGGAACATTTCTTTTTTCGAAAATGTTAGCGAATTGGCTTGGGTCAATTCTTCGAATATAATTGGTGACAGACTAATTGCTCTAGCGTCTGAGACGGGCAAAAATACTGTCACGGATGAGGCAAAAGATAAGATTCCTATTGGTAAGGGACAAATCATGATTCTGGACTTTAATCACACGTCAGTGAATGGCAAGGAAAATTACAGCACTATTGAGGTCGAATTAAATGATATAGAATCTCTGGAGAAACATGACCAAAACTCCGATGTGGAGGCTTCTAGGAATTTAACGCGGAATTTAGAACAACACCGACAAAGTCATAATTATCCCGTCCAGCTAAAATCTATGGCTCCTCTCACATCATCTACTCATAGAAATACAGGCGAGAATCTTATTTCACAGCAAGCAGATTCTACATCAGTTGAAGTATCATTTGACGCACCATATTCACATAATAGCCCGCGATCTGGATCAACTCTGCGCCGGGCGGCCACCGCTGTAGCTATCAATCGAAGACTTACTTCTCAAGCAATCTCTGGTAACCATAATACCGAATTTCGTAGAACTGACGGGTTCGAGGAATACCCACATGAGAGTGATGCAGACGAATGGGTTCCTCCTCCTCCTCCATATACTCTTAAATCACATGCAAAAATACCCGAACATATCCAGAGATCTTTTCAAGTAATTAATCCAGGGAAGACACAGCAAATAACTACGTATCACGCAATCAATCCTGAATCTGAATCTAGCTCGAATATAGGTACATTTTTAAATTCTCAAGATGAGAGATCAAAGAATATCGATGAACTTGTCGGAGATAATTTTTTAAATCTGAAAACTTGCCATGATGAAGATATGCAAATACAAACGGCAGATGCTACACTCAATGATGGATATGATGATCGATATGATGTTTCCCCAGCAGGTACTCCTCCAGAATCCCCACAGTTAGACCTAGCTTCCAAAATTTCTTATGAAGTTCTTCAGGAAGACTTTTCAAACGAAAATGTTGCATCAACGTCTAGTAACTTGTTTACTGTGTCACAAATTCCTGCCACTTCAGAACAGCCTTGCTCTCCTATTGAGCAATCACCTCAGTATAATAACAGTTTAGATCACTTAATCGGGGAAACTGTCACTGATCTTGAAAAAAGTTTGGATACTTCTCTTATAGAGAATGGTCCTATCTCGCAAACCCAACATGGAAAATTTCGGTCCCAGAATAGAAGCAGGAATGAATTTACTACTGAGCATAATTCTCTTCAAAGTGCACCTTATAGAGCAGAAAATCGTCTTGGAAGACTTTTAACAGGATTTCCTTCGTATAATAAATTATTTTCGATACCTAAAGATCTTCGAGATCAAAGACCGGGGATTCAACGACGACGTACTGTTCCAGAGTCTTTCGGCTCGTTTACAGTGGGTACTGATAACTACCAGCAATCGAATGGCTGCTCTGAATTTTGCGTCATGTCTAAAAAAGTTCTTAATTCTGATAATATTCCCACACGAAGACAGCACAGTACTCTAGAGCAAGGAAGTTTTTTAACCTCCTCAGTTATATCTCAAGGTAACCTTAATGAAAATTTAGATCCGGCCTCACCATCCCTCTCACTTACATCATATCCTGCTAGCACAAAAGCTCAAGACATACCAAACCATCTGTTCGATAACTTGAAAACTACAAAGCCAGAGCCTCATTCAAAAATAAAAACCTACGAGAAATCGCACCACGATTCATCCACAAAGTTTAGCAAGAATTCTGTCTCTAAGATAAAAGATAAAATCCGAAGAAAAAGTCTTTTCGAAGATAGAGAAGTCAAATATAATTCCCAGAGTCCTCAAGCACATGATAACGTAAGAGAAACCGAAATTCATATCGATGAAGATTGCTGCTCTATTCGAGAGTGGGAAACTAAGCAGAAGAAATGTGCCATGATGTGACAGATATATTTGGGTCATCAATTTTTAAGCTCCTTGGTTTTGATATAAATCTAGCAAAAAAATATTGATCCATTATTTAGTGCAATTAAAGATAGAATGCCTCGAGGCTAACACCGGAACCGTTAATAATTGAGTAGGCAGGAATTATTTTTCTCCAGCACTTTTTGGTAGATCCCATAACTGATCTTTAGAATTTCTCAAGTCACCAGGAGATCATTATAACAGATCATCTGCTTCAGAGCACAAAAAGATCACCACCTATCGACGTAAATAAAATTTAAAAAAAAAACAGGGTGATGTAAGTGGATCCACATGTAATCAATAGCTTGTCTAATATCCTTGGCATAAATATTCAAGAAATTTTGTCTGACATAAGCTAATTAAATCAAAGTATTTTACTACCAATTTGCATTACTTGAAAGCAAGAAATCTGATGTACTGCTAAAGTTTGCTATGATTCAAATAAACCAGAAAATCTTCTAGCATTCTGCCCAACTTATCACTGAAATTTAAATTTTAGATATGGCAATCTTAAATTCTTGACATTACTGGTCTCCAACTTGCTAAATCTAGAAAATAAATAGAAACTTATCTAAAATTCAGATATAAATCTATTTCCCATCTACCGGAGAAACTATATAACTACTGATCTTGAGTTACTCTAGATCACGAAGATTTCTCGCAAAAATACTCTGGAGAATTTCTTCATGGAACTACACTTGGATTGTCTTAATTCACTACCGATAACGACTTGGCTTCCAGCTCTATGTCGACGAAATTCTTCGTCTACAACGTGCTCTATGCTTCCCTAAATCATCTATTGCCTGGATCTCATTTTTGACCAAACCCGTTGAAAAATATTATTTCATAGTAGATCTGGAGGGTAGCCACAATCTGCTCAGTCTCACACACTACGAGAAAAAGATTTTTAATCGATTCTAGCTAGATTGATTGGGAAAAAATCACATCAAAACAAAGCTATGATATACTACGATTTATCCTTTAAACTACCTTTGAAGATCACCCTGAATTTCAAAATCTTATGACTCGTGTCTACGTAGCATAACTTTAGTTTTTGATTGAATAGCAAAATAAATCAATGATTATATAAGGCAACACGCTGTTTTCGTATTCCCTAGGAGGTTCGAAAGTCGACCTTTCGCAATCAGTAACTAGTATTACGGGCTGCCCCTTAACCTCACAAGCAGGGAGATTTTGGTTGATCGTACTTTACCGTGGCCTCAACAATTATGCTTTAATAAGACGCGGCTCCCGGCAACGATAATATCATTGTTCAGCTACTTAATTCATCTTGAGGTACAACAGGATCACAGATTCGAGATATAAACTAGGCTTGTCTCAAATTTAAATACTTCCCAACAGCATTTAGTGTGGCAGAAGTAGTTTTACTCCCCAAACCTGGTCGAGATCTATCTACTATAAAAGAATGGAGCCCCATATCTCTCTTGTCTAGTCTAAGTAAAGAACTGGAATGTATTGCCGCAAGAAGGATTTCATGGCTAGCGATTAAACACTCAATTATCCCCCACAGCTTTTTGGCGCATTACCTGGACGTTCGGCAACTGACCTAGTATCGTGCGTTGTTCATGACATAGAAGCTGCGATGAAGAGCCACAAGTCAGCGCCCCTAATTACTCTCGATTCAGTTCTGCATAGGCAGCTCTGCCAGCGTATGTGGGAACAGTGATGGCCCCTAAGCCTCTGCCAATGGATAGAATCTTTCCGAACACGACGCGAAATTCTCGTGAGATATAAGGATAGAATCATAGATGAAAAAAACTGTACAGTGCAGGGTTCCTCAAGGCTCTCGGCTTTCGCCGCTCCTCTTTTTGCCCTACATATCAGTACTTTTTCTAGAAGGTAAGTCAAATAGTACTCTTGAATATGTAGACAACATGGCAGTCATCAAAATAGGAAACAGTCCAGCTTAATCAATTACTGAAGTCCAAGAAAAAATTGGCAGAATTATCCACATAGCTAACAAAATTATGGTATATTTTGATTTCAATAAGTCGTGGCTGCTCATTTTGGGGGAGGATCCAAGAAAAAATTAAACACTGCGAGCCTTTATATCGACCTTGTGGGCCAGAAAATAAGCCTTTCTCCAAACATACGTTGGCTAGGAGTATGGTTAGACTCACAGCTAACATTTAACCAGCACGTCCAGGAATGGTGCGGAAAAGCACATGGCTTATTTCAGTTCTTGCGACAGATAAACAGAATCTAGAGCGGGGCTGCCTCAACGACCGTTGGTTGGAGCAGTTCAAGCCCGTGTAGTGACAACAACAATGTATTGAACTGAGACTTCGTGGCACGGTCTCAACCGACTTACAACACAGCGGGAGAAAAAAATAAGCACTGGCATAGGCTGGAATTAAAACTTAATTAATAAGACGAGATGAATAGGGTCAAAAAATGGCGCAATCATCTTCCTGAAGGCACCCTGTGCGCATTTTCTGATGGGTCATCCATGAGCCTTGGAACATCAGCATATGGCTACGCGATTTACCGAGATGGGAACCTGATTATAAGCGGTGGCTCATCTATTCCGGGTGCAGATATAACAGATGTTGAAATTATTGGCGCTTTGACAAGTCTACGGAATGCTTTGAAAGTAAGAGGAAACTCAGCGAACAAAATTCTCCTTGACAATAAATATGCAGTCAAAACTTTGACCAGTGGTATCTCAGGCTCATCTCAGAAAGCAGTAAAGATATTTATGGAATTGAGTATGAAAACTTCAGTTGTTGAAGTACGCTGGATCCCAAGCCATTGCAGCATGATGGGAAATCAGAATGCCGACAAAATTGCAAAGGAAAATTTAGCGTCAAAAGAATTGGAGTACAAATCGTCGACTGCCGCCAATCCCATTGGCAAAACCTAAGACGTATTGCTTTTCGCAGATCTTTAGCGATATGTCAACCCACACTCGCAGGACATGGTGGAGATATGATGGTAAGAAAACCGACCTGGAAGATACGAGGATGTCGAACTTATAATGCACCCTAGAAGACCACCCGAGCTGTCGCTACGTAGATGGGCATACCATCTGCTCATAGCAGCAAGAACTGGACATGGGGACCTTGCTACTCACCACAGACGTTTTCAACACAAAAATGATGACTTATGCAAATATCGACAGGAGGAGAACGACACAGGAACCCAAACCTAGTATAAGAGATATGATGGAGCGAGTAGGATGGCAGATTTTCATATATTTTCTGGCCATAACAAAATGCTATAATAAAACATAATCACTTATAAGGTACGGGGTAGGGCACCACATTTTAGAAAAATTTCCTTTGTTTCCCAAGTTAAAACTGGTCATGTAGGTAAAAAAGAGTCTATATAGAGTTCATAACCCTTACAAATCAAATCAAATCAAATTCCCTGGAAGATGAAGACTTAACACCTGCGTGTGGTGCCTTCTACGAACCTGAGAGGACAATATGCTCTCAGAGCCAAGATTCAGTCATTAACACAGGTGGAATAAAAGTTTTATAGGACCTAGTGGTCAGGCAGGCGGAGTTGAGTTGGATTTTTGGCCGAAAACCCGGCTTGCAAATATTTCGTGCCCGCACAATCATTAAAGACAAAAATTCCCTTTTACCGATACCATCAGCAGACGGATTCAGGTTCTGGCGTTTTTCTTATGAAAAATCATGCAATGACCATGGTAATAATTCTTATCCTTCCTAACACGATCTTTAAATATCAAACTCGCGACCCATCTCATTCAAACTCATACTCTCCATACTCACCGATATTTTATTCCATTTAAGCGAACCAGTTTTGAAAGACCTGGAAATTTGACTTCTGCTCAGCAAAACTTAATCTAAAATGGGTATTACGCGAAGGACTGAGCAATAGCTCGGCCTCGGATCCGACTTCACCTCGGCTGTGACATGGTTAACCTTAACATTCAACCATATTCGATGATGATGTACGCTAGAAATGTCTTCAATACGACGAGCTGAATATTCGACGAAAGCTAGGGCACAGTTGCCTCTGTTTTGAGCTCTCGACCCGACCTCTCGGTCTCCGACATGAGGGGCTGGTGTTATACTTGAGAGAAAGGGATATGGGGTAGGACGACGCTTGGAAGGAGAATGACTCTGATAAGCAGATACGGAATATTAAATCATGGAGAAATCAAGAGAAGGAAAACTTAGAAGATCCTCGAGCCCTCAATGAAGAAAACGACTCGTACGAGAGATGAGGAGATGCTGTAAAGATTTTGTAAAGGCTTGGAAGGAGGTAATAATAAGGCTGTCTTTGGGATTTGCACTCTCACCTTTTGCTAGATGCGAGGGTCAGACAATTTCGTACCACGGGAAAAGCATGCTATGGTATGAAAGGGTGCGAGGTGCTTTTTCCACTCCTGAACTATTTTTTTTTCAATTATTTTTATTGAAAATGTAGCGACTTTGAGTATTGTTTGTTGGAACGAGATTAGCTGTGCGTCTTCGATGCAAAATTACCCAGCTCCACTGGTCCTGCGCCCAAAGAGACCTGGGGCTTCAGCCTGGGACTTTGATGCAAGCAAACAAAAAAATTAAGTTTCTCAGTCAAAAAAACTGAAATGGAAATAGATATTAGGACGCAATCCTCTCCGGCAGAAAGAAGCCCTTCACTGTCCATTTCAACCCATGCCCCCCCACTTTACCGCGCCACAATTGACCGCACCAAACTCGACTGCCGTCAATCCAGTAATAAGTAGTAGGCAGGTATTACATCCTATTTCTCCATCAAAGCGAGCATCAACGGATACCGTCCCTTTATCCAAAGAAAATAGCTCTGAACATACAAACTCTTACCTCGTTAAATCGCCTTAACAATAGCGGCTAGAAAGCAACGCGAATGCACTTGAAAAGCTTAAGTTATGATTTGCACGAGTAAAATTAGCAACATTGATAGCACGATTACGGGCTTCCAGGAAGAAATTTTGAATGTAGAGGCTAATGCTCTTAAGGCATATTTGCATCAGACTATCTCTGTTTTTGTTGTTTCAGACGCTCCATGAAGTCCGCCAATACCATCCCACTTCCGACTAATTAAAGGAAATGGGAATGCAAAAACTAGACACTCAACCCAGCTTATCGCTCTGGCATCTCTGATTTCCTCATTCGTCTCAGCGCCTGCCATATCTCGAAAGACCCCATACAATATAATTCGCCTCAAAAACTAAATTTTTGTGGATATAAATTGGTTACAGTGGCCCGTAATTAACACGAGAAAGCATGAGTAAATATAAAGGCCTCTGAACCTACAAAACCCGCAATGCAAGAAACAAAATTATTAGATTCGAAACAAGCAGGCGAAAAGAAATCAATCGCGCACAGAACTCTCGATTGTTCATTCGGCTTCCCCGAGAGTAAGAATAGTAAAAATTCTCACCTATTGCTCTCAGTGAATAAGTAGTAAAAAGTTTATCGATTTCACCGTTATGAATCGGGAAGAAAAAGTCTGTCAATTCAGGGTTTGCTCTTACTCCTTCAAATACCAGTGCGAGAGAGAATCTTCTGAAAGCGGAACCCGGCTTTATCTTATCCGGTGCTAAGCTTGGAACTGCGACGATCTGGGTTCTTCTCCTTGTTCTCACTGTGCCCACCGCAATTTAAACTCTAGATGATCGCTTAGAAATTTCAGACAAAATGCTTATTGATTAAATAGAACGAGTATCTTCGGCTCGTCCTACTGCAGTAAAACTATTCGGATACCAACGAATAGATGCACCCTATAGAACTTGGATGGCTTTCTTTTCGAAAGCTCTTCGTCCTGACTTTAGATTCTTTGAGGAATCGGAAAAGATAGCACTCTACATGTAACAACGTCAAATAGACTTCTGTAAACGTTGTAATGGACATCACTCTGTGAATATTTGCTCACGTGCACCATCATGTGGGAACTGTGACTCGACTATGCATACACAAAACGAGTGCAAAGCTCTCACCAAATTTAGAAATTGTAGAGAACTCCATAGATCAGATAGTAAAAGCTGCTTGAAGCATCATAATCGCTTTAGTGCCCCTTCCAAGGAACAATTAAGGATATACTGCCAGATGAGTGATCGCGAATTTCGAGCCGTGGTACAAGCCAATGTAGCCGAAGCAAAGGCCAATGCTGCAGAGGAAGCCTCTAATATTTTTTCTGAAAGACAACCAAAAAAACTTCAAGTAACTCTTTCTCAAGCGTCGCCAGTCGTTATTTCAATAGACGATACTATGCACTTATGAAGGGCGTCCTACAAGGCCGTCACCCTCTGCTACATTTAACCAATTTCATGTCCATCAAAGTGGGAAAAGGGGCACTACGCAGGATATAGCTTTGGTTCGTGTATAGGAGTTGAATCTAGATGTCCTGCTTATACAAGAACCATGGTGATCAGGGTATACAAAATTACACCCTTACTTCAAGCGATTTACGCCTTACAGAGGTACAAATTTGCGTCCGCAGCTAATCATATAAATCCGAAAATATGCAGCTATCAATGCAGTGCAAAAAATTCCTTGCAATAACCCTACTGCTTACCACTGCTGGGTTGTAGTAAATAGTGTGGCTTTTCTTAACTTTTACAAAGCGCCTCACAACGTCTCATCGTTATAACCTCTGCTAAGTTGGAAGCCATCCTCTAGAGTGTTATAGGATTACCTGTTGTAAATGCACAAGGAGGCAATTTGTGAAGAGTTTTTCTTTTTTTATCTAATTACAGAGGCTACTATCAATCTATGAATATTATCTANNAAGAGAGAAACTCCATCTATAATAAAACTGCCACATATGACGATTCATGACCTCTCATTAGTTCAACATTACTTGACCTGTATGAAATTCGGGTCTTAGACACTTCGCGAATCTTCCATCAACTCTTAACTTTGTAAGCTAGTCTAGATTAGGTCAAAACCAAATTAGAATATCCTGGGCCCTTGGCGCTATGACATAGAGCAGTTGTGGTTGGAGATTTTAATTCTGTTTATAGCGGAGATTAGCCTGGGACTACAATTACTTACGGGCAGGGGGAAGAGATTGAAAGATGAGCTGAGGAATATAATTTGACCTACTTAATTGTTGGAGAACCTGCGTATTGGACTGGAAATACCTTAGATCTAGTATGGACGAACCTTAATAGAGCTCACGTTTGGATAGAATGGGACGAATATATGACCAGCGATCATTTTCCGATCTGCGGCTCAGCACCTAACCGGAATCTAACAGCAGTTACTAATAAAGGGCCACTGAAAGTTGCTAAGGATAAGCTAGCACAGTTGGGGCAACTAATATCACAATTAATAGAGTCATTTTATCGTATTAACTCAGTAGAAAAGATAATTTATGTTACGGAGAGTATTTGTAGAGTTTTGAGGAATGCAGTTAAGGTAGTCGGCAAACGATTAAATAAAACAAGTAGAAGTTCTTCATCTTGGTGGACACACGAATGTAAAGCAGCTCATTTTTATTACAAAAGCAGTACTCACGATGTCACAGCAGACAAGGCGAAGGAAAGTGTTCAGATCAGTAGTGGCCTTAACAAAAAGAGAGCATAAGAAAAGACAGACAGAGGCCACAAAATCTTCATTAGCAACTTTTCAATGAATACGATGAGTGGATCTCAGGCAAGAAAAATTGCCGTCTCTGCTCAGGCATTAAGGGTAGTTTGTGTCAGACCAGACTAAACGTGCTGAGATCCTACGAGATAAACTTTTAGCGAGATATTAGGAGACCAATTGCACTCCTTTGTGTCTTGGAAAGAGTTTAGAGAGAAGTATTACAAAAATAATGTCTCATATGGCAATTATCAGCAACTCCGTGGGATACTAATAGTTTGGAGCACTATCAAAACGGTCCGCTATAAAAATTATTTCTTGTGTGGTGCATGATATCGGAGAGGCTAGCTCTCAAAGGTGGGCTTCAACATTTTTAACACTTGATGTTCGGGAGACTTTTGACGCGGCTCTTCTTAATAGGTTACTCTGGCGGATGCAAAAACAGGGGTGGCCTCACAATGTAATTCGTTGGATAGTTTCCTTCCTAGACGAGCGTAGTGTAAAAGTTAGCTATATATGTGGGGTCACAAGTGCGAGAAAATAAGTTAGCGGAGTTTCTTGGGGCTTTGTTATCTCTCCACTGCTTTTCATCTTATACACAGCGGAACCTGTGCGTGGTGGGACGCCTAAATCACGCCTCAGCTACGCCAAAGATATTGGGATCTTGGGTATCGGATAGACGATAGCAGAGTCATCAGAAGTAGTCCAGAAATAAGTAGCCAATTATTGGGGTAGACTGAAGAGAACGCTGTCATTTTCGACAGGGAAAAAACTAAGCTCGTAAATTTTCCAGTACGTCGACAGGATATGCAATCAAGTATTATGATCGAGGATGCTAGTATTGAATCTGTAGATCATCTGCGATTGCTAGGAATATATCTAGATTCTCACCTAGCATTTAGACTGCATGTTGCTGTGTGGTGCGGTAAAGCGCTGAATATTTCTCCGCACATGCGACATCTAAAATAAATGAAACAAGGAGCAACGCCTGGATCCCTGGTTATCGCAACTAATATATGTGTCGTGCCAGTCGCCATATATGGAACAGAAGTGTGGTGGCCAGGATTGTCGCGTCTTGCAGCGAAGGGGGCAGTAATACCCCTAACTACTCACTTTGAAGCCTAAATGACAGGGCTGTACATCTAGCACTGCGAGTTGCACGACCAATTTGGAGATAAATGTCAAATGCAGTTCTATATAGAGAAAGCAGCAATCCTCCGGCTCGAATTCTTTACGAAGGGAATAGACTAAGGTTTGCTACCAGAATTAATACGCTCAATAATCTTCATCATCTTTGGAACCGAGAAATTGTATGTCCAAATGTAGATACACTTAATTACAAAAAGAAAGCAATACTATCAAAGCGGCCCGAGACTCAAATGTCACAATTGCAGCGGACATATCGGCAAATTTCATCCACACTCGAGACAGCGGAAAAACTAGGAGCCCGCATTTACTTACCAAAGCTTGGGTCGAAAGTAAAAGGAGTAAAAACCCACATGAATTGGGTGAGATATATATCAACGAGGGATATTTGCACCTGCTCTGATGGCTCTTCTTAAAATCATGGACGTTCCTCTTGGGGATATGTCTTTCAATGCGGGGGAAGAACTTTCAAGATAGAAAAAAGAATATTTTTCGGTGGGGAAGTATATGAAGCAAAATAAGCTGGAGCTGCTATGGCGCCCCAGGCTGCGATTGCAAAGTGACGATGAGGCGAGGAAATATTTGTGCTGTTGGATAACCTGGCAGAAGTAAGTGCTCTGAAAACTTGAAGATCACCCTTATTCATAAATTTGGCGTTCGATTTTCATAATCTAAACCAAAAGACTCAAGGGGAGGTTAGATGGATGCCTGGAAACCCAAGTGTCGATGCGAACAAAAAATTGAATGCAGCGGCTCGTATAGGGCTATTAGCAATTTTTCCAGGCCAGATGAAACCAAGTCATAGTGCCTTGGCCTACCAGCGACGGCTAATGCATCAAATAAGAAAGAAGCTAACAGATGATTAACGTTGAATAGTCTATCTAACGCGATATCGGGACCTCGATTTAAAGATGCGTCGTAAGAAATCACCTGAATTAGCTCTTCCCTGAAATTTATTATATGATCTGTTAGCGACCAGATCAGATCATGGAGACTACGCGGCCTATCACTGTCGCTTTAACCATGAAGACGCAAAGTTAGATTGGGTCTATGAGCAGGAAACATCTCCTGCTCACTTTATTAGATGTCGTAGAAATGCTCATCACATACACAGGCTCGGAAAGGGCTTGAATGTGGCGGATTCCACACAACAACTTTTCAGACCTCGCTGTCTTGAAAATTTTATAGAATATGCACGGATCGCAAGTTACTTTGGGAACTTATCTGCAAACTTAATCCCTGTTGGATGCGAGGGTAGTAGTAACTAGATGATCAGAAGGATAAAATGGCATGGCGGAGTTTAGCATGAGAAATTCTAGGCAACCCCATGACGATAATTTGATTTAAGCATCGCGTTTCTGTTGAAGGAGTATGAGTTATGAGTTTTTAGTTTTGTGCATAGGCTTATTTGAGATAGATTTGGTGCGAACGAGTGGGACATACTCCCGAGTATGACCCCGCCGGCTCCACCGGTCTTGTTACGGTGAGATCAGTAGTAGACTGGCTCTTTGTCTTCGAGTAACGAACGAAGCAAGTCGGGTTGAAACAGGGACAAAATAATAGATGCTGGGTATAGTAAGATTAACAAGAAGAATGAGAAGAGGAACATAGAGATGCAAAGATCAAGAAGATAGATTTGAAGTAACAAAGTATAATTGTAAACTAAGATACAGAATGCAAAACTGTAGAACCATCGATTGTATTTTCATTCCTTTTGTATTATAGAATCTTGGTGAATATTACCTTGTCAATAAATTTCATATTAGAATTTCACCGCTTAAGGTTATCAGTAAAGATCTTGAAAGAATTTTTTAGTTGTTTTCATTGTCCTTACATTTGTCGACGCGTAGATCTCAATTTACGCGATTGAGAACTTATCCAAGTTGAAACTTACCCGAAAAGTTTAACGAGTCACGCTGAGGGGTTACAGATCGTAACAGTTCTCATGCTAAATTATCGCTGGGCTAGTGCCTGAAACTTTACGATAAATAAATAAGTTAAGCTTCTTAGAAGTGGTAAAAGCAGACTCTTTGACCTCCACGCAGTCAACCTGGACTCTTTCGGGAGACGAATATAGAAACGTGAGCTTATAAAAATAAGTACTCTCTGGGTCAAATCAGCTGATTACCGGGAAATTAGGTTAAAAACCACCCAATGTTAGACTGGTTCTCAGTCTAACGACAGGGCAATCCGGGGTCTTTTCTTAAGTTTTCATTGTCTCCAGTAAGAACTTGATTGGTTAAAGAAGTGGATGCAGGGCCCCAGGTCTGATTCCAATCGGGTGAAGGGACACGCATCTAGGGGAGTTTACCCAACTCTATCTAAAAGACTACCTGAGAGGGTTCTTAAGATGCATGAAAAGATTGGTTAATCACCTAGGGAATATCTAGCACTGGCAAGGCTGGATATTGTCCTCCTAGAAAGGCGAGACGCGCCCTAAAATTTTCGAAGCAACTCTCACATCCTACTCGCAAGCTTATCGTCATAACACTACTTTTTCACTCATAACCCTAACACAGCGGCATATTTTAAATATAGAAGTTATTGTTTTTTTTCCTTTCTTTATACCTTCATTCAAATAATTATCTTCCAATAAGTATTCTAAAAACATTAAAAAATAAAAAATAAAAGTCTCCCTTGAGGAACGAAGGACGCGTCCCGCGACTTTTACTGGAGTAGCGACGTGTCGAAGATTGCGTCTAAATTTTTTTATTGTTAGGTGCCAAATGCAATAGATGTATCTAAAATTAATCGGTACCACGTTAATGCTTCACCATTGATCATCTAACCTATTTTTTTTTCTTCGAACACGTACATTTGTAATGCTCTGGATGCTAGCGGAGCACCTGGAATTGGTGTCTTTCTGGTGAGAAGTTTCGGATCATATTTTTTTAGTCGAAATACCTGATAACACATTTTTGGTCATCTCTGGTCAGCTACGAGGTTAGGCATCCGGTCTGGTCACCCCCACCGATAGAGTTTGCGTATAGTTAAATTTTTACCTGGCTTGAGACAGCGGGACTGCCGGCTTGAGTTCAGCTGACCCAACCGGACTTCTCCTGTATATACCAAACTCACAGAACTAGTGCATATTCATTAATCGTATTAGAATAGACTGAAATATTTTTTTCTGGCATTGCCTCTAATCATAGACGTAGAGTAGAGTGTAAGTATGTAAACCTCCATAATTAGGTAGTGGTATCGGCGAATTTCATCCTGGATGAGCACTTAATCCGTTACCAGCGTGTGCGGAATTCTACGCACGGCATATTCAATTTGTTTCAATCTATACATGAATATAAAATAAAAATAAAAATAACTGGTCGGCCTGAGAGGTTGAAAAGATCAATCGGACCTCGTTAGTCCGGTTGTCAAAAAATAAAAAGCTGATCGAATACTTTAACCAGTTCTGATTCCTACCACCCCCCCATTATATCTACCAACAAAACTCAGTCAAACACTTTAAGGCTATATGCAGTATACTTCCTCAAAAACTTTAATATTTTCTCTCGCAAGATCCTTCGTAAAAAAAACAATTTTTATCAAACTAATGTACTTTTCATGTTGTTTCTGGCAATCCCTAGTCTGGTTCACGATGGCTTGGTTCGAGTCATAGTCTAATGAGTGAAAAAGTGAAATGAACACACACGGGAGAAAAAGCTTGGTTGAATCTGGAACAATGACGTATGAGATTCGACATAATATGTTGAGAGTTGATTCAAACGTTGATGATATGTGATAGGGTTGGAGATTATCCACAAAAAATTCTTCACGATCTGATATCTGGTTTTGATATCTCTTTCTATCAGTACATCCTCGTTGAGCCCAAACCAAGCCTTTTACAACGAGAGTACCAACACGAAGATGAAAGATATATGATGGGCAACTGAAATAATTTACTTTGACTAAGGCCATTGATTGATTGATATTTATTGCTCATTCCAAAATTCCAAGAGTAAACTTTACATAAATATCGTCTCGTATATCGAGAATTTCTCAGAACACATATCGATGTCCAATAAAAATGAATGGTACAAGAGGAATTTATAATGAATTTTTTTGGTCTGCGGCGAAAAAACCTTGTGCGCGTAAGTTTTTTAGTCAGGGCTTACTCCAGCGGAATGCCTTGGTATTCGGCAAAGCCAAGGGCTAGGTTCATGTTTTCTAGAGATTATGAGTAACTTTTGAAAGCGTAGAGTGACTAGGATAATACTCACGTAAACATTGTGTGGCAGCTCCTTTTAATAAGTTATCAATAGTAGCGCAAACTATTACTCTTTTACCGGAACTATGCACACCGAAGCCACCTATTTCTATCCAGTGTTTGCCACTAATAGCCTTGACGCTGGGGCTCTCACCAATTATCCTAACTAGGCGTTCACCAGCATATCGCTCTTGGTACAATTGTCGGATATCTCTACTCGACATAGTTTTGGAAAGAGGAATAGATATGGTGTGGTGAATACCTTGAAACCAATCGGCAACATGTGGAATAAACGCGACAGATACACCAAGTTGTGTACTTATCTCACGTTCGTGAATATGATCGGTTAAGGAGTATGGGATAATATTGTCTGTTAAGTTTTTCACATCATTCTTTGGTGATGGTTTAGTACCTGCACCGGAGTAGCCGGAGACACCAAATATAGTAGGTTGACCGCCGATAAAAGGTGCAAGTGGTGCAATTCCAAGCTGTGCTGCTGTTGCATAACAACCCGGATTGGAAATTCGAACTGCCTTTGAAATATCTGAGCGGACCACTAATTCTGGGAGACCATATGTCCAATCATTATTGAAACGATAATCAGCAGATAAGTCAATAATTAAGCTACCCCGAGAATTTTTACCTTGATTTATTGCATCAATAAAGGGCTTACAGACACCATTTGGGAGAGCCATGACCCAGCAGTCAATCTCCGCGTTTCTTTCCATACGACATACATCTTCCACTGTAAGATTCTCATACGTTATCTCTCGCTTCTCATAACCTTTCAATTTTTGTCCAACAAGTTCTCGAGACGAAACATGGCAGAGGTCCATATAAGGATGAGTATTGAGAAGACTAACAAGGGCCTGGCCAGTATATCCACGAGCACCGATCAAAGCTACCTTAGCCGGCTGAAAATTCGAGGAGTTCTTCTTCCCAAATGGGGGATTAGGATTTGTGGTAGTGGCATATCCCTTTGATATTGGATTTTTTATTTTCTGGGACTTTCTACGAATTAGCTGCCTGGGAATTGTAGAAAAATTTCGTGATTGTTGAGGTTCAAAGACTCCGGTAGAAAGTCTAGAGGTGACCTTGTGATGAAGTCCAGTTCCAAAATCTAAAATCCCTAGCGTGGAGCCGTTCTGAGTTGGAAACTGAATAACACGCTCAATCACTTCATTTGCTTTTTCAATTCCGTACCAGAATAGAATATTGTCTTTTTTAGCAATGCTTCCGTCAGCTTTATCGAAAAACCAAGTCAAGTTCTCATCATCCTGCGGGACTGTCCAAACAAGCTTAGGATGATCTTTTTTAACAGCAGAAAAGACGTTATCAGCTGTATTAGAGAGCCATCCCGACTTAGTAACTTTAAACATTGTTAAATTCGCAGGAGACTCGGTTGATGTAGCAGGTAAAACTATAGCTAACGCGTCCATAGGCTCGTCAAAATATGCCTTGAATTCTCGGCTTTCCAAGTCTTGAACGTACTTATCCATAGTCTCTTTGGCTTCAAGGCCCTGATTATTCTTTGTCAATGCATTTTTGAGCCTTTCAATGTCTTCGAATTCTGAAATGCTGCTTGCCGTTGCTATTTTATTACCTCTTCGTATCAGAGTTCCGGCTCCAGTGTCTGTGAATAATTCCTTTTGAAGATCATCTGGGTGTATAATAGCAACACTAGAACTTCTGGGAAGAAGATCGAGAAGTTGCTTAGTTTCTTTAATTTTTAGTCGGGTTCCAAATCGGCACCACCATTGTGACATAATATGATCGTATTCCTCATCCAAGTTGATAGTCGAGATTTTCTCTTTTGTGTCTGCATTGAATAAGCCCCCATTTTCTGACAAATACACTATTTTCAAGGGCTGGAGTACTCGAGCTAGCTCGCCAGCTGCAACATCAGCATTGACATTCAAGATTTGGCCATCATCTGTCTCTGCCATAGAAGTCAAAATTGGTAGAGATCCGGAGTTAATAGCAGCTTCAATTGGTATCTTGTTTACATTTGTAATCTTTCCTACCAATTTATATTTCTCCTTGTCTAGATAATCTGCGCCAAAAACACCAGAGGTTATAGGTCGGGCATGAACTCCCATCTCTTCCAGTTTCTCAACTAACTTCAAATTCTCTTCCAGAAACAATCTTCTGGCCACTGCCAAAGTCTTACTGTCTGTCACGCGTATTCCTTCTTCAAAATGTGGCTTGATCCCAGCATCTTCCAGAAGCTTATTTAATTGCGGTCCAGCACCATGGACAACAACTGGAAACAAACCGACATGGTTAAGGAACACGAGAGCTGATGTGAGGGATTCGAGGTGTTCGGTTATTATAGCTCCACCAACTTTGATTACCGCAAACTGTTGAGAAGAGACAGAACTGAAATAAGAGAGATATTGTTTTACTTCTCGCTTTGAACCGATATTACTGAGCAATTGAATCACCATAGACCGAGTTAAATAGCTATCGGAAGATGTAGAATATTTACGTCGTTCATTGGATGCTGCGAATCTCAAGCATGGGCGAGGACCGGAGGCAGCTGTTCTGGCTTTTAAATGAGAGCTCAGAGAAATTGAGGCGACACGAGTACGGCGTAAGTGCAACATAGTTGAACCGACTGAGTTGTTCTCTCTCGATTCGCCAGCAGGCTTTCCGTGTACGCGGACAGAGCAGGTTCGTAGTGTTTCGCTAGCTCGAGAAGACTGCTGTCACCCCACCAACTCAACTTTCTTCCAATATTGGCGGGGTATGTAATCTGAGCCGATGGCATTGTGGCGCAGCTAATATCGTTCCAAATAATCTGCGACAAATTATTTACTTTGACTTACCCGATATCAGAGGAATGCGAAATCATGGACGGCCTTAAGGCGTCGGAGAACACGTCTCCATATGAGGGGTTTTACGTTTCATTAAATGAAGTTGAAATAAACTTACTTACCTTCCAACTAGCAGAAATCGTAGTTTTTCAAATTTAAACGATAGTCCATATCATTATTCATCCAGTATTATCTTACTCGAAAAGATCGAGTGCAGGCCCTTGTCTATGGTGCCTGAAAATTAGAGATAGATGGACTGTTCACAAATATGATGGTTTACCATTGAAGACTAATGATAAACAGAATTAGTTTTGAAAGGGTCATTAAATCTCTTCTACTCTCCGTCATAAGTTTCTGTATCGTACATGATTTCTTTGACTGAAGAACTATTCCTTAGCTGTAGCCCATCCGAAAATAAACCAAAGATATCTTAAACTAGCTATTGAATACGCCTAAGAATATCAAATCAATGGTGACTCGAGGTTTCACTCCAGGTGATACCTTTTTTTAGTCACCGTCTTGTTCATTGCGATCGACCATAATAAAAGGACATTAAATCGCTCGGGTATTCTGCTCACTACACAAACCAGTGTGCATTTCGTCTCCATACTCTTCTACTTCGAAATATAACGGCTTTTTCTACTATCTCAGTGCTTCGTTGCAACGACTATTGAATTAGGTTAGCAGATCTTTCGAGAATGAGAATTGACATAGAATCATACCAGCAGGCACTATAATGATGATCAAAAGTATAACAATACCGCCGAGTAGACACATCCTCATCTTCATGTCTGTAACTCAGTTAAATTTATCCACTATTAAAAAGAAGTTTGGATCGTCTTGACCTTTCCACCACATTTGCTTTCTGACTCTATTGGCGCCGCGGCGAAATCCTTGCGCAGAAACAGCGAGATTATCGGTCTTGTCTTGGAGAGCATCAAGGCGTTCGCCACGCTGGGATACTTTATTGATATTTTCACGCATTACACCGACGGTATCGTCTATTTGCTACATTATCTGAATTAGTAACCTTAGCACGTTTGTGGTAAAAGACATGATGAAATTATTCTATTGCATAAAAAATTTTTAAGATCGGTCTTCATGTGTTCGAGATTCTGTGGACCATAATCTCAAAACACTACTGTCAGGCACAAGGCCGTATCACAAGCTGTGCTGCTAACTTTAATCTTAACCTTTGTATAGATTAATTATTGTGAAAGACCTAGAAACTTGACGGATCTGAAAACAGTGATTTAAGCTGCAGCTGCGCTTGACCGAATAATGCAAAATTGGCCCTATGTGGTCATGAAACTTACAGCTTGTAAAGCGGCCGTCCTCTGGTTTCCTGGAGCGGCTGAGTTGCCAGCTCCTCCCACTGCAGATTCGTTGGGTATATATGGGTCATATGGGCGGTCACCTGCGCTGGCCATCTTGATTAAAGCGATAAATTTACTCGTGCGCGAGAGACGTGTGATAGGAGTGATAGATTTATTTTTTTGTGAAATGCGGTAATTCCTTTGAAGTAGTTGATGGAGATGATGTAGGAAAGGTCTTTAGTAGCGTCGGAGAAGGTCAAATTGCAGGCTGGGTCTTGATTTCGGTTCACCCCCGTCGCATAATAAGTGCAGGATCTGGTGCTGTGGCCCCCGGACAACCAGAACGTGACCTTCGTCGTGACGACTGGGATAGGTGGGGGACATTCTAACGTACCGGAAAGTTCGAAAGTTATTAAAAAATGCAACGTTTATTTAACAAGGCGTAGGCAATCAGTCAAATATACAGCAAGCACTAAGTCGCAACGGCAAAATACGTTTTATTTACGTGCTTGAGACTGTAAGGGAAAGTTGTGCATTTCTTAAAATAATGTTCCGTATAAAATAAAACTCGCCTGGTGTGAATCGTTATGATAAAAACGCAGCGTTTTGATCATGGGCGAGAAACAAACTGCCTTTTGTAAACAATCATAAGATGACGTCCATTTACCCATGAGGGCTCATCACTGTTTAAACCTCTTACTGTTGCAAGACAAGGTTCAGCCGCCCCAACTTGGTTATATATATCCGAAAGAATAAATGAAGATATATATTACTAGATTAAGAAAGAAAAGGAACCCGACCGCTGCTACTCTTTGTATAACCCCGGCAAGAAACCGACCACTATCATCAAATTACTCTAGAATGTCAACAAAATTCAGGCATCGATTGCTTCAATCTGGACCTCCTTACATCCACAGCTCTCATCATGGGCATTTATAACTGATTTCCCGCTATCTCAGGAACAAAAATACGAACGAAAGATAAGATTCGGTTAAAAGCTTGAAGAATCAATGAAGTAGATGAAGACAGGGTGCATTATTGAAGACTTAAATATAATGAAATTTCAAATCAAGCTCTGTTTCTAGGATAAGATCAACATCAAATAGCGAATGATTGGACGTAAAGATTTTCATCAATAGCGTATTTAGTAGCTTCCTGGTACCAAGTCCACGTCCAAGGCTTGTAATCGTTAATTGATTCAAAGAAATCAGAGCAACTGCATTATTTACATTGAATCATGTCCACCTAACCAAACGGCCATGAACCCAAACGCTGCACAATATTTACCAAGTCTATACGAGTAAATAGGAATAAAGTCGCTTAAGCTTCGGCAAAAAAATATCAAGCGGAAAAGCTTAGCTGTCAACTAGGCTTTGTATCAAATTAAAACAAGACCATTTGTCCACCAGATATATGACTTTATACAATGTCTGGTGCTAGAAGACGAGAGGAACAAAAATTAGAAAATAGTCAAATGTTTGTCATTCGAAAAGAGCAGATCCTGCACACACCTAACTAATAATTACCAATGAACAAGGTGTTTGACTTTCAAGACGTGGAAGATCCTGATAAATCCTTGATGCTCATGAATGATAATTTATCTAGAGTTTGTGATAGACAAATTACTATACGACATGAATGATAGTATGATATCTTAGTAATACAAACAGTTCGCGCAGTTTCGATCATAATGGTAGCGTGGAGATAAAAACTAACGAGATAGAGAAAGGAAATGCAAAACAAGTTAGCAGCGACTTCAACTTCTCAGAGAGAGAAAAAACCTGCCGATATTCTTCCAAGTATGAAATAAGCTTTTGAGTAGACTAGATACTTTATGTCTACAGTGAACGAAGTCTTAGTTCCTACATGTGTGTTATGTCTCCAAGGAACCTGAAGGTCTTCTTCAGAGCCGTAAAAAAAAAGAGCTGAAATCTCTTGGTTGTGCAGAGAGAAATCATCCGAAGAGGTTATGAGGTGGTGGTATGAGGACATTTTAGGCTGTGGGATATTCGGGAAGTCCAGACGAACATTTGCACATCGGATGGCTCTGATGTCTCGGCCTCGCTTGATCAGAGCTACAGGTTTTTTTTTTACGCTTTTTTCCCCGCATCAGCCTTTTTGATAGCCGCCCATTTTGTGGGGAAGTGGCGGTAAAGCTGTGTAGATACCTGTTCGTTTTCGGGCAGCGGTACCTATGTTTTCGATTCGTAACAATAAGGGAAGTAGGAGCACTGTACAAGGTACCGCCAGCGCCAGAGAAGTGCTCGACATGTTGGATGGTCTAAGACTCTAGCAGCATCATAACCAAGTGACATCTTTGCTTCGCGTTCATACATCGATTATCGTTTGCTTGAGCCAATTCTGGCGTTACAGCAGGGAACATATTCTCATGTTTGAATGACGGTGGTGTTGAAAAGAAAACATAATTTTATCAAATATAGTATCTTGCTCCATAAGTGTCTCTAATCAGACTGATCATGTCGTCTGCTCTTTTTTCAGTTTCAGTTTCGAAACTAGTGATTCTCTATTATGAAAGGGATAGGAAATTTGAATAATTTCTTTTCAGGACAACCCCACCAGCACGATTACCCCTGAAACGCCAACGACGGTGATCAAAGCACTTGCAGTGCTCTATACTCGAAGTTTTGCAAAGCAGAGTGGTAGGATTCATTATTATAGAATGCGGTTTACTGTACATGGCCTATTTCTAGTTGACTTGTTCTCAAAGAAACATAAATAAAATAAAACAGCTCACAAAGATCACGAGAAGCTCAGGATGCTGACTCTAACCAGTTGTGGTCTCGAAGACAAGTATAACACCATTGATGTAAAGTAAAACAAAAGCATCTACCATAAATCATCGTCAAACTAATACTCTAGGAATGCTCGCCCTTGCCCAAAACCATCCATTATTAGCGAAGATCCGGAACCTCACTTGGGGTAAAAATAGTTAAGATGAGATAACCAGACTATTTTTCTGAGAAGGGTTATTTCGGAACCCTCCCCCCTAAAAGATCCCCCTTACTCTGTTGTACAGAGGTAAAAAATTTAGGGAAACAGAAACGCCCAACTGCAGGGTGGGCAGCTTTCCCAATTGAAATTTGAAATGCCGAGATGGACGAGAAACTCGATCAATTGTGATGCCACACCAAGTAAAATTTGTGATTTGGCAGGAATAACGTTGTGGAATTATGGGGGGGGGGGAAGTACGCTGGGCCGACACAGACGAGCAGAGAGCATTGATCTAATTTGACGTGATAATTTAAAACGTGCCCGGTACAAGCCCTGCATCCAAAGGACATGACACAGACAAAAACACTTGGTCCCCTAAAATAGACTCAGTACTATCAGTAAGGCGATCAGATTTATTAATGACACCTATGCACCAGGATGGAAGATAGATATTCTGAAATGCTTCTGGATACTGTTTGAGGAGTTGTGCCTATTGAAGTCATGATTAGTCAAAGGGAAATTGTTTTTCTTTTTTTTAGTGTTTGATGTGAGATTATATAGATGGCAGGAATGTGTGTAAGTCATTTTAAATGATATGACAGGCGGATGTGATGATGAAGACCAGTCTATCAGCCTATTAAATCGGGTCATCGCTATGGTGGTACGGGCAACTACTAGCGTGGATCTTGGTTGGGGTTTGGATAGGACTCTGAATATGTAAACATTAATAGTGCGTTGGTTTTCCTCGAGCTTTATTATAACACTTGACACACAATGGACAAGGTTCACCTGGCAGAGCTTATTCATGCTTAAGCCTTGGAAATGAAGGAGAAGTCAAGTAGGAAAAATGGGCAACAGCGCATTCCCATCTTGTCATTTGTATTTTGAGCTTCAATACTTGTTGTTGTTGTTGTTGTTGCTGTTGTTTAATGACCAGTGTTCCTCTGAGGTACCAGAGCGCTGAACAAAATTACGAAAAAGAAAAAGAAAAAAGATATCTTATGAATTGGTGTCGTGCATCGACCGAGCCCTACTCGACTCTACACTGTGTCCACGGTAATTGAAGCACCGCATGAATTAAGACAGGGATTTTTGG
>MCBS01025071.1:1500-28276 GCA_003611235.1 Golovinomyces cichoracearum
ATTTAATTGTCTGGGAGTGGGTAGGACAGTTTCAATGATTGCGGTCGTGTGGGTCGTAGTTTGACTTGGAGTCGCTAAGTTTTTTGCTGAATCTACGGTAATACTGGGTGTACGTGCGGCAGTGCACGCTTTTTTTCCCATGATAATGAATCGACTGCAATCTAGTTTTATCAGACGATAAATAATACATACACACACACTTACAAATTAGGATACTTTTGATGATAACTTCACATCGTGACCTTTGAAATTGAAAATTTAAATTGATTGTCAATTATTACTTTTTTCTATACAAGTAGCATTTTTTTGATGTGAAAAAAACGAAGATTATACTTTTCATATGATTTTTGGCATGACGAATTCTTTTTCCACTTTTGGAAGCATCAATTTAGTACTTGATGTGACCTCCTTATGCCTTCACAACAGCAGCGACCCTGGAATGCATACTCTTAACTAATGTTAGTCAAATCTCCCAATCAAACCTGTGCCAAATTTCTTCGACTGTTGCCCATAGTTCATGCATCTCTTTTGGCGGCTCCTAGTAGTCCTCGAATCTAATTTTTATCAGACCCCAGAGATGCTCAGTTGAATTCAAATATAGTGATTGAGATGGCAAAATCATATTCTGAATCCCCCTTGTAGCTAGCCTTTTTTTTATTCTGGAGGTGTGCTTTGGGTCGTTGTCCTGTTGAAATATAATGTCTGTCCTGGTAACCGAAGGGAGCTGGCTTGCGAATTAGTCCAATTTTGGCGCCAAAAAACTCTCCAGTATGCCCAAGAATTGCTCAGAACTCATCCTGCCAACTATTCGATCCATCCCATCGACGCCAAGCCAAGATATACAGGTTCAAATTTTTAATTTGCCGTCCCCAAATTTGAGGGTATCCTCAACTGCAGCAGGACCAAGGTCATTGAAATTTGTACCCAAGAAATATTTGATTGCATCACTGTTTACCCGATTCAACTTGGTCTCATCTGAAAATAAAACCAATTTTCAATCGTTGATGGTCCAGTTTTGGTGATCCAACGCCAATTTTGAACGAGCTCTTCCGTGAGCTTTTGATAGAAGTGATATTTTCTTCTTTTTAAATGCTTTCAAGGCTTCTTCTTTCAGAGAACCCCGAACAGTTTCAGGTGAAACTTTGTCTTCTTTTTTACTATTTATGAACCCTGCCATTTCAACTGCCGTTTTAAAGCTGCCACTAACCATCAAGTGTGTGATGGCTCGCTTGACTCTTGACGTAAGCTTCCGCGGTTAACCCAACTTTAGATCTAGTGCTTCAGTGGCCATAACCTTGCGATAAATTGCGACATGTATTTTACTAACTCCTAATTTTTGGCAAATTCTTGCGTTGATTTGCCATCATAAAGTAACTTGATCTGGTGATAACTTCGTCATCCTGGTACCCGTTTCTAAAATGTCATGAGTGATAAATTGACCTATAATTATCGAATACGATCGATCCAATTTTGAAAGAAAAATTGAAGATCTATTCAAGGTAAATGTTACTTTTTGTTTCGGGAAGTCGAACCTATTATCTTGAAAGCAAGTTCAGGCTCCACTATTCTTCTTGTTTCCAAAAGATTATAGGTTTTCTGAGACATTAGTTCAGGATTATATCCATTTTCTTCGATCCTACCCTACTGAGATTTATTCAGCTGTGATCCAGTCAACATCTCATCACCATCTCCATTGTCTACCATCTAAATGAAAATAGAGGAGAATTTGATAGATCTACTAAATCGTAAAGATCTCTACCCACAGAAAAAATGAAAACTCTGCGAGAATGGGACGGTTTCCTGGGCTGTAATTCACAGATTCAAGTCTTCCAAGTATGCATTCATAATTGGCAAAAGAATTCGTCATGCCAAAACTCATGTGAAAGGTTCGTTACCCCTTTTTTTCACATCAAAAAAATGCTACCTGAAGAGAAAGAAGTAGTGATTGACAGTCAATTTAAATTTTCAAATTCAAAGGTCACGATGTGAAGTTATCATCAAAAGTATCAGGATTTGTGCCTTGGTTGGACATCCTTTGTTGCTACCATAAAGTTCACACATCCTATAGGCGCGTACGGCCACTGGAATCCCCGTCCACTCCTCGGCTAAGGTACTCCGGGTGCAGGTATTAATTTTACACCTAAACCAAGACGACAGTTATGGGCATATGTATAAAATTAACGCTTGCACCCGGAGTGCGTTAAGCGAGGAGAGGATAGAGGTTACAGCGGCCGTACAATACGCGACCTCACACTAATTCATCCCAGGGCGCCAAAGTCTTCTTCTGCAGCTCCTCGTGGAGGCACATGGGAATCATTTCTCTCAGGAGAAAGGAGCCAGACATAAATGCAACCGACTCTTCAGATCCCCATCCAGCTCCGCGGGTCTTGATCGTCTTCGTTTCTCCAGCACAATTTCCCCAGCCCCCCCTCAACGATGCCTCCCACGATCGTCCCAGGTATGTAGAGGGAAGAACTTTACATTGTTAGACAGACGCTGACAAACCCCAATGTGAACAAAATAGTGGCACATCTAGTCAGGCGCTGGTTAGACTTTGTAGAAGTGGTAGGTTGGATTCCTACCTGGCTTTATTCAGGGGAGAGACAGCGGCTGCTCAACGTAAACGAGTACGGGAGGAATCGCTGAGGAGTTGTCTCCATTTGGGTTTCCCTCACTGGTTTATCTCATGCGGCGTTTTTCTTCCCTCAGTCCGTGGCCTTGATGTCATGACGAATGCGTTCCTACCTATTCTATCAGGTTTAACTAGCACGGAGCATGCGTGGGGAAAAGTTGGGCACTGGATAGGTATTGCTGTTTAATTTGTGGGCTTTATTCTAGATCTTATACAAAGCACGTCCTACGCCCTTAGAGAGGCATTCAGGTGACCATCGCAAGATAGGTTGCCGCGGATGTTAAATGAATCATCATCTTGTTCTTCCAATGTCAACTACCGTGGGGGACATTTTAGCACTACCTACAGAAAGCTACAAAATAATCCTGCTCCCTCTCGACCAAAAGAGTTCTCCCTGTGCAGGAGATTTTTGGGACATGTGACTGCTTTTAGGACAGGCCAGGGAGACTTTGCAATCCAGCATACTCGCTTCAAATACCTAAATTTGAATTTGAACTGTCGTAGTGGCTCACATAAGACACCAACCTGTTTTCTTTGCAGGATTTTTTATTGGCGAGAAGGCTGCCTCCAGGCCCAGTCATTTCACTAACACCAAGCCTATTTGAATCTCCAGATAGAGCTACAAAATTTACTAAATGACCAGAAGAATAGAATTGGGTTCAAAATATCTACCCGCGGTAGAGTTTTGAGTCGGTAAATTTTATTATTTATTTAACACTATAATTGATATTATTTTCGCTTTTCAGAAAGTCTCAATTTTGCGTGCAATTGTTTTTGGTTTTAAACTTCCTAAGTACAGGCTGCTTCATACAATGCCTAACATGAAGTATCTTATTCTTAATTGTGTCCACACTTCAAAGGCCCTGGCTTTATCGTCTTTTATCTCAAGCTAGTATAGGAGGGAATGTAGCTAGCAACGTGACAGCCAGATAGATGTTAAATAGTAAAACAAACGTACAAACAACAAAAATTTCTTGGCAATAGAGACTTGCTATGGGAAATTAGAAATTTATCTTCAGTATTCATATATAAATAGATCTTTATAATTTAATTCATCAGGTTGGTTTCGGAATGCACAAAGTTTATCATATTTTTTCAAATCAAGAACACCAACCAATCAACTCCTTCCAACAATTATTTTTAAAACTCATTACATATATTGCCTTAAAATCCATTTCCTGCAGCTCCCCTATTCTGGCTACCTGTAATCCTTAAATCTACCCGCTCTCGGTGCTGACGATT
Organism: Golovinomyces cichoracearum; assembly: GCA_003611235.1. Classification (NCBI taxonomy): domain Eukaryota; kingdom Fungi; phylum Ascomycota; class Leotiomycetes; order Helotiales; family Erysiphaceae; genus Golovinomyces; species Golovinomyces cichoracearum. Next base: position 5,375 of record MCBS01025071.1, read on the forward strand.
TTTTAAATGTACTTCAAAATTACCGACAGTTGCTTCTGGACCTGGAGTGTATAGTTTACCGGGACAATCGTGACATCGGATTCGTGGCAAGTACATCCATTTGATACCGTCTACATATTGTCCAGGCTGAGGAGCAGCACATGGAGTCTCTGTAGCTGAATTCACAGGAGTATATCGCATTACACCCTCAAATCGATCATTTGGATGTGATTTGAGAAGCTCACTTAAACCTGAAGTTAGCCATGTTGGAGGTTGAGGCTTAATACAATTAGTCAAGATTACTTAAGAAGAATTATCCATCTTACTTACAGGTGGTGAATTTGCTTGAACAGGAGTTAAAAGCGGCGGAAGCGCATCAACCCGACCTATTTGCCCATGTCCTGGAGTTACGGTTGTTTTTAGTGATTGAGCCAACGAAGCTGGAGTGGATGGTGGTCCTAATGTGAAAGGACCAGCAGAAGTAGGAGTCGAATTTTGAGTGGATAAAGATCGATTGGGATAAGAAGACAGGTTTGCCTGCTTTTTAGATTCAAGGTCCCTTAAATACTTTTTGAATCTTTCTTTACCAATCTTTAACTTCACAATCACTGAGGGGCTATCCAAGCTTTCTTCGCGAATATCTCGACCAGATCTTCTTGTAGATGTCCTTGTTTCATGATGATGAGCTACAATAGCTTCTGGTGTCTCTGACCTGCCTAAATTTGCCATGCGCTGTTGTGCTACCGTAGCTGCACCCCGCATACCTCTCGTTCGAGCTGTGCCAGAAATGACGGGTGACTCTGGTGCCGAATCCTCACTATCTGATGAATCAGAAAGATCTTCATCACGCGCACCAGAACGCCTTCCTCGTCCAAAAGGACTAACTCGCTTATAAAGTCTGCATTCTTCGACCGATTCTGCCGCACCGGGGATAACAGAAGACACAACCAATGTACGGACCGTTCGCAGCCTGTCTTTAAGATCTGGTAAAATTGGACCGCCTCTTCGATTAACGGATCGTTTTTGCCTTCTTTGTTCTCGAGAATAAATAACCTCACTTCTCTTTAAGTCTGCCTCTGTCAATTCATATAAATAGGGTCCATACTCTCGCAATTGCTGATAAGGTCGAAAGACTGCTGGTAGTGGTGAGGGTAGGAATGAAGAAATTAAGTCTGCATCTTCTAATGGTCGTCCGTCGAATGGATGACCGATAATGTATAAGCTACGAGTAAACAATTGGCACTGTTCTCGAATACAGTGCGCAATAGCAGTAGTGAACTCCCCTGAAAGCGATAGTTCTCGCGTCATGCTTTGTGCGAATTCTTCTGGTGAGTTTAAAGGGTTATTGATTTCCCATTCAAACTTGTCTTCCAGCGTATGTGGTCCAATAGTGATATTCAGTTTGATGAGTATTCGCATTTCTTCGTTTTTATAAGCTGTGTATGGTAGTTCTGGATCTAACGCATCTTCTTTGATGTACACTTGGGGATAGAAATCATTCAGCTGTCCCCGAACTTGATGCTGTACCTGCTCAACAATCGTGTTCGCTGAGGCGATAGCTAGTCCTAGGTCTTCGACAAGCTGTGTAGCAAAGAGGTTTGTCGAAATTGTTCGATCGTGAAGGTTCCAAGTGAAAGTGTCTCTTAACTTTATTTTGTCCCAATCTACCTCTAGTCTTATAGGCACCAATTCTTCTATCTGCTCTGCCTGCTGTGCTAGTTCCTTGCGTTTAATTCTGAGTCTTGCCGTCTTTCTATGTCCTAGTCTAGGTTTTGCATTAGGATAAATTAATTTGGGAGGCCCATCGGTAAAGCCATTGCCGTAACCATTATAGCCTTGTCCATAGAGTCGACTCGGAGGAAACCATTGTCTATACTCCTGGCGTACTTTTCGGTAATCTTCAACCTCATTTCTGAGATTAATATGGATATTGTTCCTGTTGTGCTGCTCTGCTAATACGGCAGCAGTGTGGATCATGTCACGATTGACATATTGTTCGAGGAGAATCTTCTCGAGGTCGGACTTGCTTCGATGCTTTTGAGTGAGGGTCGCCGGCGAAGGAGTCGAATGGATCTTGGCACTTTGATTTTGCTGCTGAAAGTCGAGAGCCATTGTAAGTACATCCGCGGCAACAAAAGTACGACCCTGGCATGCCACTACAAGTGGATTGTCGCATTGCTCCTGGCCCACTTCAATCATGCTACGCTAACTCTAATTAGACTAATAGGCGACCTAAGCCAGCAACCGAAACATCAGTGTAAAGTATGAATTCTCCGGAACATGCTTGTAGCATAGAAAATTAAAGGTGAACTTTTTGCTCAGATCTACTCTAAATATCTACTTCATGCAGCTCTGGTATTTTGCGCAGGATTTAGCTGCTGACTATTTTTGTGTAAGCAGGAAATTGACAGGGGTTTAATTCGATTGCCTCGTCTACAAGCTACAGTTCCTCAACCTGTCAGATTGGCAATAACTTTACCTTTTGTTGCGCTAGGAACTACTCATTTACGGTCATTCCCTGAGAGACCGATAAAATGGTAGAGAAGAAGGAAATTGAAGAAATTGGTCAGTTTAGCTCTAAGTCCAGTTGAACAGGAGGGAGGGGCACTCTTGTTAACCCCACCCTTTGTATATCTATGTTGCTACTATATCTTCTCAAAAGAACACCTTCACAGCAGGAACTTTGGACCAACTGACTCTTTAAATTCATAGACTACACTCTCAGGAATCCAGAAACACTTACCAAGTACAAAAATGCTGCCCAAATTTCTCAGAAAGTGCTAGGAGCTGTCTCAGCTCTATGTGTCGCTGGAGAAAAGATTGTGACGATATGCGAAAAAGGTGATCAGCTTCTCAACGAAGAGCTCAGTAAAGTGTATCGGGGAAAGAAAATTACGAAGGGTTGGTAATATCTTATTGTTTGTCTAGGCACTGTTTCTGATTGGTAATAGGTATCTCTCACCCTACAACCGTCTCCCCATCTTCCTTCGTAACACCATTTACGCCTCTAAATTCTGATGAGGCTGAAGCTTCAATAACACTTAAAGAAGAAGAGAGTGTCAAAATCCAACTTGGTGCACAGATTGATGGCTTTGGAACAATTGTTTGTGATACTATTATCATTCCATCTATTAATGATGACAAAGGCGAGATTGTTGGTCGTAAAGCTGACTTAGTTCTTGCGAACTACTATGCAAACGAGGTTCTCCTGAGATTGATGATCCCGCCTGGACTTCTATCAACTGGTAACGATGAAGAGAAAGCGCGGGCAGCTAAAGAAAAGCCTCCTTCGCAGAGCAAAATCACACAGTACTTAGAAAAAGTGGTCAAGAGCTTTGACTGTAACCTTGTTGAGCAGACTACGAGCTGGCAATTCGAGAGAAATGAAATTGAGGGAAAAAAAAAGATAATTCTAGCTGGTGAAGGTGCAAAAAGTGAAGGTGTCCCTGAAGTAAATGAAGTCTGGGGAGTAGAAGTAGGAGTAAGTCTTGGGTCTGGTAAAGTCAAGAACCTTGAGAACAGGGCCACACTTCACCGACGAACCAATCTTACCTATGCCTTGAAAAGGCCAAGTTCCAAAAAGATTTTAAATGAAGTTGTCAAGAAATTCGGTGTATTCCCCTTCAGCTTAAGGCAATTAGAAGATGAGAGAGATGCCAAGGTTGGGGTTGTCGAGTGTGTTCGTGGCAATGTCTTCCGACAATACGATGTAATTGGTACTAAAGACGGAGAACCGGTCGCAAGGACTTTTACAACTATCGGTAAGCCAGTACTTGTTCAAGTATCTTCCTCACGCTAATAATACATAGCAATTACCAAAAATGGTCTTCAAAAGCTTGCATCACCTCCGCAATTAGATATTTCTAGATTTAAGACCGAAAAAAAGATAACTGATGAGGAAGTTCTAAAAATTCTGGAGCTTCCGCTGGTAAAGGAGTCTAAGCTAAAAAACAAAATTAAGAAGAAGTCAATCAAGAAAACAACAGCCACAGGGGATGAAGAAGACAGTAATAATGTGGAAAGTTAATCAGTGTGACTCTTTAAATCTGACACGTTCGTGAGTATTCCACCGAGCGTATCAATCAATTTGAATTAGGTAGAAGTAGTCACTTCAGCGTTGAATGAGAGCCAATTGAGTTTATGCAGGATCTAGGATAGCTTCATTTACTAGATTTAGACAAGCTTGCATGCTCTCCGGGACATAAAAAATAAATCTTTTCATGAAGTAATTCTAACATTTCTGGATGTCTCTTACCGTAATCCTGCGTGCCAATGATGTTTCCTAAAGTGGTGAGAAGTCAGATTTCTTTTTATGCCCGGAAAAATTTATTTATTGAGTGACTATAAAACTTGATTCAAATATAGATAAAGGTCAAAGTTTAGCACAGGGTAATATATTCACACGGTTTATTAAACGTCACGAGTCGCCAAATCATGATTACGTTCTTTGTGCTTGAGATATTCTGAAAATTTTTCGTATATGATACAAACTCTCATCTTCATATCAAAGAGCTTCATTGGAAATTTCTCAGAGGAAAGCAAGACGTTCACTTGCACGTGAGGTCTTATGTGTTCGTAACCTCGCATCTAAGCGGTAAGCAGGTAAATGACCCAGTCATTCAATGTCTAGTTTAAGCGAGGGCCCTTTTGCAAGCGAGAGATGATTTGACACCTTCACAGTACGAATGAAACGGCTTCCATGATTTCAATCTAGAAAAAGGTTTTTGATTATATCTACAGGCATTGACTAAGATAACTAACAGTATTTCAGTTAAATATTGGAGTCGTGATTGTCGCCGCGACTGGCAAAGAAAGGGAAGGAGATCGAATTTTGCGAGCTATGAGCAGCCTAAACACAAGACCTACGAGGTCGCGACTTTCGAATAATCTGGTTACTGAAGCGAGATTAGCTACCGTAGAAACTTCAGACACGAAATTAAATAAATCTAGTACTGGTCAAACAGTTTTAGATGGTTGGGTCGAGCCTGCTGTGCCTCCTCAACGTCCAAGTTATGCGGACGCCGGAATTGAGCGCCATGGAGTTGTACAAAATATGGCGCCTCTTGGATCTCGACCGAGCTTGAAAGTGCTTAAGGCTGCGGCATTATTAGAGGGAGTGGAGGGTCTTATACGACCAGCTCGCCATAGGAAAAACGAGTCCTCCAATTCGTCAGCTCCCGCTAGATCTATTCTGACCCCAGAGCTTTCTGAAACTGCCACATCTGACGCATCACAAAGTCTACCGGAACATCAGAGAGAAAAAAATTCATCATTTGAGCCAAAGAAGAAACAGAGCTCTCTCCCAAACGCTCCTGAAGAACAAACAAATTCTTTAAAGAACTCAACAGTTCCAACTGCGCTAAGCCATAGCTTCGGCCACCCGATATCTGAAATGAAACAAGTTGTTGGTTTTACAGACGCAAATACATCAGACTCAGAGATATCCAGACTAGACTTCTCACAATCTCCAATCATACCACCAAGAACAGGCCAAGATGGTCTTCCTCTGGTTAATCTTGCACAGACTGATCGTGTCGTTGAGCTGGCAGTTCAAAATGCTATCGAAAGAAAAAGATGGCCCACTGCGTATGCACTACGCACACTTTATGATGATAATAGAGGAGATATTTCTTTTGTCCGATTACTAGAGGCTGTTTATTATAATTATGCTACTGAACAAGATCTCGATGAATTTGAACGTCTACTAAAGCCTAAAAAGTTTGAAGGTAGAAAAGATCGCACGGGAGAACTCTATTTTAATGGGGACGGAAATAACCCGCCTACTCTTCGTCCAATCTTCTCGGCGATTGAGGCACTTAATCCTCCAGCACCGGCGTATGTAACACCTTACAACTCTCTTCCTTCGTACAAATCAACATCAGCATTAAAAGAATCCTCGAAAACAAGAGACGATAGTCCGATAATCATAGATGCATCAAACACCCCATCTCCCTCTCTCGAATCCAAACACATACATAAAAAGTCTAGAACAGACAGTTACTTTGGTAATAATAGCGTTTATTCCAATAGTACTTCTGCTGTAAATTCCACTGTGGTGGAGCTACCGCCTCAGACTACCGAGAATGAAGTAAAGTTAAAAAGTCGATCTTGCTCATTAATAAGCTCATCTTCATTATCATCTGTCGATGTAAATCTCATCGAAGAAGTTTCTGTATCGCCGATACAGTCTATATCAAATCATGGGTTAGCTAGATTAGGATTGTTTGGTGCACAACCTGCGTTTATTTCTCCCTACGCTAGTGCTAACAATTTCAAAGAAGCCGCCTCATCTGCCGATTCAGAGGCGCGCATTAGAGCTAAGTTATCTATTGCACCGCAAAAACCTGGACCCAAAATCCATACTTTCCCTGTTTCCTCCTCATCTAATAACACCATATCAAGCAGTTCTAACATAGCGTCTGAACAGCTATCTGGCCAACTAGAAACGACTCGTACTCTTAAAGCTAATTCAACAAAGAACTTGGATATAGTAATCGTAAATCCATCATCCAAAAAAAAGACTACAAAAGTTGATTCAAAAGTTGCTCCATATGATGTGAATGATGAGCATAGCATAAAACGGCGTAATGCAAAAGAATTAACTAACAGTAGTACAAGTGTCAAGATGACAGAAAGTTTTGAGCGCATGAGCTCGCAACTCTCGGTAGCTCTAGAAAGGAAAGATCCTGAAGTCAAACCCGGAGAAAATGTTTCTCTTGCACCTAATTTACTCACCAAGAGGATACAAAAGGTCCGCCTTAATCACAATACTCCCCAAAGAATTACCTTTCACCACGAAGGGGACTCTATCAATCACTTTGGTCTTCAGCCAGATGGCAAAATCAACTCCTCAACTTCCTCTCCTATCAGTAATCCAAGCTATACTTCTAGCACGCTAAAGAAAAACAGCAATGTTACTGGATTACGTACAAAATCATCGTAAGTAATCAATATTCTTTATTCCCTTTAAAAGTAACTTGAGATCTCTCTTCCGACGTCGTTTATTTAAAAAAGATCTCTCGAAATCTACATATATATTCGAGCAATTGTAAAAAGATGTACACCTGATTCATCAAAGACTTGAATTCTAATTCACTTGATCAAATCCAAAAAGTACAAAATTTTAGGATGAATATTGACAATTCTCTCGCTCACAGCCCAATCAAGAAGAAGCCTGGAACCTCTGCCGAAATATCCAAAACCAACAGCGATCGTAGCAGTCATGTCAGAAATAACAATCATGGCAATAATGTAAGTCAATTCAATTTTTTACTGAGTATTTTTACTCTAAAAAGCTAGGCATTTCTCAGATATGTTGATCCTAAGAAGGTTCGATTTATATTTAATCCCCAATTGCCTTAGCGGTTGAGGTTAAATTTTTAGCTTCGCGAATAGACCAATTGTTCTCCTATCCGATCACATTTTCATAAAAATTGAGCCCCTTTACCTATTGTATATGGCATTCACCATTTCTGATAATTTTCGCTAATTATTAGTCCCAGGATGATAATGACGACTTTTGTGCGTCCTGTGGGGGCAATGGAGAGGTAGTCTGTTGTGACGGGGAAAGCTGCAAGCGCTCATTTCATTTCAAATGTGTTGATCCGCCTATGATGCCAGACTCTCTGCCTGAAATTTGGTTCTGTAATGAGTGCCAGGGCAGACAAACTAGTCAGCAAGAAGAAAAGTCTGGTCCTTTTGGGCTACTCTTATTGCAACTGGAAGGGAAAAATCCTGGTGCTCTAAGCCTTCCATCAGAAATCCGTGGATATTTTGAAGGAGTTAAGACTGGACCGAATGGAGAATATGAGGAAATTGTTGCCGCAAAGCCAAAGTGAGTAGAAAAAAATGTCAAAATAATTTACTAACACATCTAGGGCCACTAATCGTAATGGTTGGGAAGAGACACCGGATTATTTCCGAAAAAGAGATAACAAGGGCAAGCCTATTCTTTGTCATAGCTGCGGGCTTCAAGCCGAAGCCCCTGATCGCGTGATTATCCCATGCTCATTTTGCAATCTTTATTGGCATCTAGATTGTGTAGACATGCCTCTAGCTAAAGAACCTGCTCCCGGCAGACTATGGCAATGCCAAGCTCACGTGGACGACCTTCTTAGACTCATTCCAAGCTCTCTCGGGCCAGCTCATCGGTTTCGCAAGATTAAAGGGGTACCTTTAATACATCCTGAATTTTCTAGAGGACTCAAAAATCACGGTCATATCGAAATAGATAATGATCCAACTGATGAAGAAGCAGATTCAAATCTAACATTTTATGAAGAGCGTCCCTTTGGCCGTATTGCCAAAATTAGTGAGCAGAGTATCAAGTTGGATTTCTTGCTAAAGTAATACAATGACTTAATTTCTTGAACATTGCTGACGATATACAGGGTGAAAAGAGAAGGTGGCGGTTATACGCGTGCACGATTTAGCGACGCACGCAAAAGGAAGATACGATCGTGGTCAGAAATCAATCTAAGTGAACAACAAGCGGCCCTGAATCTCACAGCTCTAGCCAATTCTGATCCATCATTAAAGGGATTAAATAATCTGATAAGTGCTCTCCTCGTACGTCTTTGAAAACATCTCCCGCATTTATTACGGTATTCATTTTCAGATTGCTAATTGATCTACAGGTTGAAGCGCCCTCTAATGTTATCAATATGATCGCTCAGGGAGATGCAGAAAATCTTGCTTCTGATCGGTCACAAATAAGTCTATCAGATAGAAAATCATTAATGGCTCTAAAGATTTTGATTGACAAAAGACTCAGCTACCTTGATGAACCTAAAGAGGAAGAACCTTTTCGGAAGAAGCTCCGAAAATCTAAGAGGACTTCTGCAGTATCATTAAAAAAATGAATTTCTGATTCAAAAAATTAGAATAAATATCAGTTGAGTGTGAATCTTGTAAGACTCAGCTGATGGTGATCCGATATTGAGTTCGGCTATAAACACTAGCATGAAAATCCGAGTATCATGTCTAAGAAAAAAAATATCCTAAAAACTTGTGGTACAACTATAGCGCTGGTCAGCAAACTATCACATACAGCTCCGACTTGATCACAAAGCATCGTTCGATTTTAATTTATAATCTTAAGTCTAGTTTAAGTGAGACGGTTTGAGGAAATATTGGCATGGCGTTCAGGTTTATTTTCAAGACGTGTATTATACGGCGCCAGAGAGGAAAAGGAAAATTTTTTTTCATTTTCGATTTCAGATCGATCCTTGGTCTTTTATTTTCATGTCTTTTCAGAGCTCTTACCTCGAACGTCTCAACCTTCGTCAATTTTCTCACTTCGTTTATCTCCCTCCGACTATTCATATTCGAGTTCTGAAGAGCTCACCGCAACTAAATTTCGGCACCATGAATAAATTAACTCAGAAGTAGATCAAGAGGCTTAAAAAGGGTTTCAATTCGAATTATCTCAGAAAAGAGGCCCGAGACGAATAGATGACGGTATAGGCCTTTAATCGTTATCGGATTTGTCTCCTTGGCGGTGAAAAGTAAAGGAAAGCCAAATTATGTCAATAAATACTGTGGATTCTAAGCATATTATTTCTATTCATCGTTATCTGAGGTATGAATATGTGCTTTTTTAATGTAATCCGATTGTTTCTTGATCACAGATTTATGTTAAGTTTGGACTAGGACAGAATCCATATCATGACAGTATTAACTACTGGGACTTCAAGCTTTAGCTAACGAGTCAAGAATAAAATATAGTCGCCACAATTTATTAGCTATCATTCTGGTTTTTTTAATGATATTAAGAAAAGCTAAACTCATGATTCTTTTCATAATGAGAGATGATTTAATCACAATCTTCTGATGTAAAACCGGACATCGATCAATATTATACAACGGTGATCTTGGAACTGTCACGGCTAATCTGAAAATCTAACGGGGCATTAAGTTTATGTCACCATCTTCACAATAACAAGATTTCAAATTTCTTCTCTATTGAATATTATTATTCTGCGGGTGATAGATGAGAGTCCTCAATCTTTTCATATTATATTAATAGTGACTTAGCTATTCAGTCGATAATCAAAATCTCAATAAGATATTGTGATTCCTTTAGTCTTATCCAAGGAAACTGACTTCAGAAAATTTCGAAAAAATCAGTCAGGATGGAAGCTTCTTTGCCAGTGTAATTAGAGAGAAATTTAATCAAATTTGGATAAAATCCACTAACCATAAAAGATCTTAAAAAAAAGATTGGTGAGACTGTAACATGATTTCGTGAAGGAGAAGCAAAATATATTTCAATTAGCATAAACCATCGAGCCCTCTACTCTTGCACTAATAGCGGGAAAATATCAGCTCTCGACCACGTCATCGATGCAGGAGTAAAAGGCCATCCTCACCCACCTAATGGAACTTTTAATAATCCCGAGTACTAGATGATCTATTACAGCAGTTAAAATGTTATCAAACTCGCTCTTGAACTAAAGATCGAATTATATGAAACGAGAGATGATAAAAATATATCATACCTACATTCGGAGTGCTCGTGATCGCTAAGCTTTAATCTCCGTAGAGTATTAATTTTTGGAGATAACCTTAAGAATCATTGATGAGACCATTTTGCCACTAACTAAAATACCAAAAATCTTATCCGTAAAACTACGCCATTAATCAATAGGCTCATTCGAAACTACATTGAAAGTTGTTATGGCTCGTAACTATGTGGCCTCAGGTAGACTATGGTGAAACGGCCCTCGAGCTATGTCGTTCGGGTTTTGTTTCATTTAATGGATAACCTGCCACGTGTTAGATTTTTATGGTTAAGAGTAACAATCAAATCATTTGGGTGTTGATATAGAGATCGGCACCTTGGGATGACACGCTGTCTCTCTGCTGATCAAGGACACTTTGTGGCATGAAGTCTAGCAACACTAAAGTAGCTGGACTCCATATGGAGATAGTCTCCAGCTCCGCAGTTTGCGTTTGCCTTATTTATTTCTTTTTATTTGTTTCTATAGTTCATTGATACCTCTACACAATCTTATCGTCATTTTTTCCCTCAAGTTTCCATCTCCTTAACTTCGAACCTCCTACCCAGACCTCTGAGTGAGCCGGCTCTCACTTATCCGAAGTCGACATCAACAACTCTCGAGCTGTTGTTATCATAAAATATAAAGCATACTCTCTATTCGATTAAATTTCTAGAGCTCGCCAAAATGAGCTATTGGTAATCAACAAAAAAAATATCCCGACGCCGCTAAAGCTTCATGTAACTTTGTCTCGTTCAAGCAATGAAAATTTCCTAGACATTGATCTTACTAGAGATATGGAACCTACGTTAAATATCCCCCGAATAGCTTTCTGGATTGAGGAGCTTCGTGACTAGAAGTTTTTTTTTTTCCTAAGGCGGGATCCCTCATATCGAAATAGAGATTTACTTCTGTCACTTGACTGGATTAGAGTGCCGCCCTTCAAGTTATCTTCTCGTACCTAGTGAAGGAAATTAAGCTTCCTATGCTTTCCAATATGCGACCGAAAATGAACTTCGCTCTCTTGTTCCAACTAGGGATTCTTTTTACAGGCATTAAAAGAAAGCGTATTTTTGTATCAACACGAAATGGGTAAATTTTTTCCTAACAAATGTTAATTCAACACGAAATCTAGTCATCTCTGTTTGGTTATATTCGCTAATCTCACTCAATTTCATCTACTGAGGAATTCAGAGCCTTTTCTCAGTCTTTGATCCTGACTAAAGAAAGAATCTTACAAAGTTATGATTGCTTCGATATATATATATATATATATCCTTCATTTGGTAGCTTGACCTCAGGCGAAAAGTGGCGAGAAAATTGACTCTCCCCCCCTTTCCGTACGTGAGCTGTACCACTTGGAAAGCCGGATTCTAGTTGAAAAAATCTAGTCAGCGGACGAAATATGGCATCTCCAACCTACCGAGAAGAGGACATTCCGCCAGCTCAATTCCCTATAAACGATAACCAATCCCCACTTGTTAGAGTGATGAGATAGAACATATAACTCCTAGTGTGAATCACGAGAAGTTCTGTCTTTGTTTCGTCGTAGGATACGAAAGATTTTATCATTGTAAAAGAAATGTTGAAATTCGAAAAGTGTTACATCTACCGACGACAACTGTGTACATAAATAGTTGCTCGTTTCCCACTTCTAAAAATCAGAGGGCGTCAAATCTTATTGAGCACCTCCTTGGGGTGACGCCTGAGAACTATTCCTCTCAAGAGAAAGGAGCCGAGCGGAAAAGCAACCTTCTCTTCAGATAACCATCTATCTTCATGGGTCTCGATCGTCTTCGTTCCTCTAGTATATTCCCCCCAGCACCTCCCTTGACGAAGACCTCCATGGTTGTCCCAGGTATATCAAAGGAAGAAGTTTGTACAAACGAAAAAAAAAACTTTTAAGCTCCAATGTGAACAGACTATTGGTGTAACTAATCAGGCGTTAACTGAACCTTCGAGCAGGGTGAGATGAAGTCCTACATGGCTTTGTCTCCATATGGGTTTTTCCCACTGGTTTTTCTCATGTGGCTTTCTTTATTCCCTCGGTCCGTGGTCTTCGATTAGTGATGAACGAATTTATACCCCCTCGACCAGATGAAACAAGCGTCTAGTGTTGGATGGATTTTATATATACGTAGAAAAATGTTAAATTCTCACCCCCTTTCGTTATTTCCTCACCCCACGTGATCTGCGCACGGTTTTCCTTCCACATAGGCAAATCGTTTTCATTAGAGCTGGTCAAACTTAGATTTCAAAAATGTGTATCCAACTTTTTTTCTGAAAAATTGAATGAAATTTTTGAAATCTAAGTCTGACCGATCCTAATAAGAGAGTATATGCAATTATGAGGTACACAACAACAAATATAGTTGGCACTCGNNAGTTAATGATTATTTCAAGATTTATATAAGTTGTAGAAATGTTTACAAACTATAAAGGGAATAACTTACCAATAATGAATCATTTCTCTACGGCAAATTACGAAAAACTGAATATACTAGATTTATTCATAAATGAATTGAAGCTTAGTATCTAAGAAAGATAAAATAATTTCATCGATATATCGCCTAACACTACTAAGATTCCTCAGCCGCAATTCGCTCATCCTCATCGTCTTCGTCTATAGCAACTATTCTTCTTGGAAAATTTTGCTTATCATGGCCTTTACCATTACATTCACGACATAACCTAGAACCACGTTGCATTTTGGTTGGTCTAATGGTATATCCTGCATTTCTTGCCACATGCTCAAACTCGGAAAGTTCTCTCTGAGTCGAAGATTCAGTAGCTAAGCATTTTGTACCTGCTACCCGTAATACATTGCTCTTATTTAAAGCACCCGGAGGCCGACCTTTTGATCTGATAGTCAAAGGTTCTTGGATACCAGTAGACATAACTGCATAGCCGCCAGTGATACCGATGTCTCGGATCAGTTTCAATTGTAAACGGGCAGCAACTTGTTGGTGTGTATCCCAGGTACTAATAATATCACTTAGCTGAGCCAAAGTTGCGGAAATAGGTTATTCGTCTTCCATAATACTAATAGAGCCCGATGCAGTGATAGAGGAATGGTTGCTAAGAAACCAATGGGAGCAAAAGTCAGAAACGTCTAGATACCTATTCAGGTTTAGGTAAGATTTTATTTGATGCCGGCAAGGCATTCCACAGACACGCTGGAAGATACCAGTAAAAGCGACATGTTGGTTTTCTTCCTTAATTATAATATCTATGGGATCTGCTATCATATGAAGAGCTTTGTAGGACTTTTTTATCTTTACTTTTTCAAAAATGCGCCTACAGACCCGTCTTCCAATCCTTTACTGCTGCTGTCCTATACGAGCTAAGATTTCCATGATATCAGACTGACGTGAGTTTTTCAGTCTTTCAAATACTGTAAACAAATGCGCTGTCAAGACTTCCAGATAAGCATTAACTTTAGCATAAGCACCTTCTGCTCTGGAGGAAGTGGAATGACCCAAGTGACGATACTTATTCGTCCAAAGTGTTGCAAACCTCTCTTTGTGTGGTATCCACTGTCCTTCAACTTAGGATACCAAATTCGGAGGGAAGACCGATTTTAACGTGGACCAGGCTTCATTGAATCCTTCACATGTTGCTTGTAGGATAACTGTTTTCCAGGAATTTTCCCACACGTCCCATTCCTCTTTGCTCGCAAGAGATCCACGATGTTTAGACATTATATTCTTCCTTATATGCCAATTGCAGAGCAGGTTATGTAACCCTGGAAAATACACCCTGATGGCGTTCATCAACACCAAATTATTTTCAGTCATAATGACTTCTACATTTAAGCCACCGAGAAGAAATTGTGCAGTTTCCAAAGCCCAGTTATAATCATCCGTCTTTTCAGACTTCGTGAAACAGATGAACGACGTAAAAGTTTGGTAAGTAGATGACACACCAACCGCATGGATCATAGGCATGCGATATTTATTTGTTTCATACGTGGAATCAATCACCAATATCGAATGATATAGTTTGGTCATTTTTATGGGGCCCGGAAAGGCGGAGAATAGGTGTGTAAGGTGGTTTTCGAAATCAACTTTAATTCTGTGAGGAACATTCTTTTTCACAAGGCTGTCAAGCAGAGCTTGAATTGAATTGTGCCCTTCAAGGACATCTCTAATTTTTTGGATCGGAGATTTGATATATGTCGTGAAAGCAGCATGACCTCAGGATCTTTTCGACGTAAAGAGGCGACAATCTTACGTGGCTCAACTGTACTAACAAGATTCTCAATTGAGCCCAATTTTGGCTTAATACTGCGAGCACGTGCCTGCGATCTCGAGATCATTTGATTTTGGGGGCATGCTTCATGCATATGGAACGCAAAAGTTATGCATATATACCACTTTTGTATTTTAGATGAATATCTACCTGTCAATCGATAATTACAACCAATAAGTCGGGATGAAGTGTTAATGCGTTTGCCTTTGCTTCCACGATCGCGATATACACCGCCAATATCACATTTCAAGCGGATCTTTTCTATGTTACTTCCGTTATCTATTGTCATGCAAAACCCATGACCAATAGCTCAATCCTTGACGAAGTTAACTAAACCCTCCCGAATATCAAAATATTGCGTATCATAAGGTGAGCCTAGGTCGTAACGTAACTTACTCTAGTTTTCAGTTAAGATACTGGGCATATTTGGAGATACTGTTAGGTCGTTATTGATCATGTTATTCAATGACATTTTCTAAAGTGTTTAAAATAAGGTTCTCTAGGCTGTTAGTCTTGCGAAAAACCTACGACGTGTCATACAATACTTGTGAAAAGATTTATGCAGAAAGAATAGTTGAATAATAAAGTGATTCAAGGGGATGTAATTGTGAGAGATTCTTAGGGACGAAAAGGTAGAGACAATAATCCAAATAAATATACTTGAAATATTCGTTGACCAGGCAATCCACTACTAGCCTAAGCACGGTCCAAATGAATTAATGTTAGTTCACGTGGGGTGAGGTAATAACGAAAGGGGGGTGAGGAATTAACATTTTCCTAGATTTATTGTCCGAACATATCTTTTGAAGAGAAAATTCAGTTGTTTTATCACGGCTTTCGATTTGTTTTAACGTGCGAATGGAAAAATGAATGGATAGAAGATTGGAGCAGAGAGATAACATCCCTAGATATATGAAAGTCCAAATTGCGCTTAATTGGCCTGCCCGCCAGAATCCTTCAAAAGATTTGAAGCAGTAGTGATGTATCCGGAAATAGTTCTGATGTCAGGTCAAGAAGAAATCGACTTCCGGGTTTTCGGATCATATTTCTCTGCTGTTCAATACCTATTGTCGGCCTCCGTTTCATTTTTTGGAGGGGAAAATAATGTAGAATATTTGGTTTATCAAATTTAAATATTAGACGAGTTCCATATAGCTGAAAGAAAGCTGTGATAAAATATGGGGATCGCAATAGTGATTGGAACGGATCCTGTTAGCTCGTGAGCAAAGTAGACCCACAAATGTCACGTGGCCTCAGTCTCAAATGTCATGATAAAAAATAACACAATATAACTGGGGGTCCAAGTTCTTATTAGGTCTTAGCAAAAATTTTGAGGCCGTTCAGCTGATTAGGTTCCAAAATTTGTCTTGCAAAGTCGAAACAAAATATTGCCATGCTGTAAAGATCAGAAGAGCTTCCAAACCCAATTACCATACACGAAATTACTTGTGAGTTTATTTCGTAAAGACTTATCATTTACGTTACAAAAAAATTAGATGGATCACTTCCAATAGCACAAAAAGGTTTACTTGCAGACCGGTGTATGGACTCGAAACCTTACTGGTCGGAAAGATATCTTGCTTAAAGACAACTAAGAATCTAATCTATGCTGAATTTTAATTTTAGCATTGAATCGCGTTGAGTTTTATTGTTTGTTATACGAGAACTAGATTAAATTTCCTCTGAATTGGGTCTTGGGTATCGAAAGGAAGTGATAAATGTTGTCGAGTTATAGATGATGATTAAGTTGCGGCCCCTATTTTTCATTCTGATGTAGGGGTTAAAATTTACACAGTTTGACATGTATCGTTGATCCCAATATTCCAAGCAATTCAGTTGTATAGTTTGGAGAGTCTCTTCATTATTTCCTTCGCTGTATCAAAATCTTATTGGCAAGCAATAAGACGTAACTTGATATTTACTAGACATCTAAACACGTCAAGGTATCAAGTTTCAATCGAGTATCCTGATTCATTGATCTTATCAATAAGTTCAGTGAAGACTTTTAGATTTTCTACACCACTGAGAGCTTTGACAATCATCGTCTCGTTACGTTCTCTTACTACTTTACCAATAGCACGTGTCAAAAACCTCGAAATAAGGTCTACGGACCACGTTTCTGGTATTAAGTTGAGTACATATTCTAGGTCAAAACAGCCGCCGAAATCTTCCAACAAATTACTAGCCAGTTCAATACAGCTGCTAACATCTTGTATAAGTAATATTTCTGATAGAAGAATACTGAAGAGCCTTGCTTTTTGATCTCGTGTTGGTAAATTATCTCGCATATTATTTCCGGACACAGGATGGTAGATACCTGATCCACCTAATAAACAATAATTAATTGCCGTATCATAATCACCTAAGCCATGGATTAATAGTCGTAGAGCTTTTTCATGATTCGCATGTCTTCCATCAAGAACTATAAGCTCAGGGATCAATTCTTGGCTGTAGGGTTCTATTCGTCCAAGTACAGCTTTAAAATCATATTTTGATGTTGAGTCTTGGCCACTACCTAGTAGGTGTAATAGCCGAAGCCGACTACGCCACCATTCTTCGTCAATTGAGTTTTCTGTTATGAATTGATGATAAGTGGGTTTAGGCGGACGCAGGGCTCGATATGACTCATAACTCTGCTCCAGGATAAGCTTCGCCTCTATTGACTCATCCAATTTTCTGATAACAATATCCAAATAATAATTGATTAATTCATTGATATACTCTACTTGATTTTTGTGAAAAACCAGATACTCTAGGTATTCCTTCACGGCGCCAGTTGCTTCTTGACGAAGAATCTTAAGAACCTTCTCGGGATCGAATCTGACGTGATTATGATCTTCAGCAAAGATTTGTACCCCAAGTTTTGGGTTTCGAGCAGCAAGCCATACACCATACTCTTGAATTAATGATATGTTACGGATTTTGAGAAGATAACCATAAACCTTCTGTTCACCTTCCACAAAATCACCTCCTATATCTGTTTCCCCTTCTAGGATTCGCCGCCAAGTTTCGAGAACTTTACCTGACATTCTACGGCTCTGGTATAATCGGCTAAGTAAGTAGAGACGATTCTCGGTATCTAAAAGTGTGACTGCTCTATCAAAACAATCAACTCCTTGATCAATTACATCACAAAGCTCTGATCTGACTGACTTGGCCTCCTCGAGGTTAGCAGACGTTAACGTATCAAGACGAAGTAAGACAACTAAAAGACCAGCGTCAACACTTTTAGATATTTCATTTTCATAGGCTATGCTTCCAAACCCTTTTTTCTGACGCCAAGCAGTTAAATATCTCTTTAACGATCTGAGGGTTTGTTCAGACATCATAGTCATTTCCATTTCCTCGGCAATTTTCGAGGCTGAACCAATTATAAAGTTATCGACGATATCTTTGATACCACCGTGAATCCAGATGCCAAATTTATCCTCGTCTACCTCATTTCGAAGGTAGGGTATAGTGGAGAGAACAACTCGTGGGTCAAGTCCTCCCTCAAGTAATGCTTCTTCTATTATCCGACGTTCAGGCTCCGGTGTTAAGTCACCATCCGGATCAAGACTGTTCAAGAAAAATGATAGCCCCGCTCGTTGAAGAAGATATCCAAGGCTTAAATATTCTGTCTCGCTCCTCGCCACGCGCCCACGTATTTCATTTATCAAAGTAACAAGTTGTTCTCTATAGATAGAGTTGTATATTTTGTTAGTTGGATAGGAATATCCTGAAACACTATCCAATTGTAGGATTAAGGGATTTCTAACAACCCACCAAATCTTGTTTCCTGACCACGCTACAATACGAGATCGTGCGATACCGTATTGTTGGGAAAATTGATGCTCTTCTTCACAACGTTGGTCATCCAGGTTTCGAGTACAATTAATGTCAATTTTTGACTTTAATCTTTCGAGACACATCTTCTTTGGAGATTCATTTATTCCAGAGTTGTTAACGTTAATCAAAAGAGACTTTGAATTATCTGTGGTAGTGAAGCTGTAATTAAGTGGTCGAAAACGCTTGAGACTCAGTTTGTCGACAACTTCGCTAAAATGAACCTCTCCCGTGTCAAGCATAGATCGAAGTCCTGTGCTAATAGAGGAATTTCCTTCATGAGACTCATGAGGTATATCTAGCCAGTATTTTACATTTTTGCTGTCCCCTGGATCAAGATCCCAGCGTTGAACTTCGATGCCATATGATGAATCGTTGCGAGTCATAGATGCGAGTACATATCCTTCATTTTCTTCATCTACGGTTCTAGGTGTCGGGTCTATGCCAAGTCCTTGACCGTCAACGACGATCTCATGGGGATATTTATCAAACTCAAGAGTTGAACGTGTAGGATCACCCTCTAGGTTTACAAATATGCCAACGCCGGGATCAAGTTGGCCAGTACCAGTGACTAATAGAAACTCTTGGGGGGTTGGTGAGACAATATGAGGCTTGAGAAAATTCGAGGACTTTGATGGCTGCTGTAGTGATGGATTTTTATCTACGATTTCCGATGAATACGGTTGTGAGAGTTTAGTAGAATTGTTACTCTGGGTTTGGCATGATTGAGGTAGGTCTACTATAGCTGTAGGTGTCGATTGTCCAGGGTTTTCCTCTTTAGTTTCTTGAGAATTATTCACTAGACTTGTATTGTTTGACGAACTGGTAAAAGAGCCGATGCCCATGAACGTACCAAAACTTGTACCTCGACTTTGCGCCTGGGTGATCGAAAACGACTGGGTTGTATCTTGGATGAAAGATATGCCTTTTTGCACCCTCCCATCATTGCTTTCTGGTATTTCTTCTGCTGAATAGGTTGTATTTACAGATTGATAATCATTCGAGGAAGAAATGGCGAACAAAGGTATCTTCATAAGTCGATCAACATCAAGAAGGGCATATGACTGTTCATCTGCAACACAAGCGTACGAGTCCCTGCGAACAGAAATAACACTCCCAGAAAAGTCAATGGTTTTAAGACTACGTGGAGTCTCACCAATTTTAATAACCCTAATTTTCTTATTCAAGGAGACTAAGACAGTAGCAGATGGCGATTTACTATCCGGAATATTTTTTTTCGGGTCTAGATTGAGATCTATACCCCCGATCCAATTACATGGTCGTATCTGAGTATTGCCGAATACCGGGCTAAGCTCTGGAAGTGAATAAAATGTAACAGTCCAGTTACAGAGAACGCAAGCTTTGCTAACGTTGGGTAAAAGTAAGATCTGTTGCACACCGGGTCGATCATTTGTCTGAGGTTTATGGAAAGTCGGTAGTATTCTCGAGGCTAGTATGTATGAGGGTGAGCACGTTAGATCCGCTTGATCAGGTGGAATCTGGACGTAATGAAGTACATTGGAGGCTGAGGTTCCGACGTAAAGATTCTTTTCTGGGGAGCGTTAGCATATTTTGTGAAAAGAAAACTGCAAAAGAATTGTTTTGGATCGCAGACCTAAGAATTCTACACAAGTTATGTGAATATCGTCTCCGCCTTCAACAGATAGCGGCAAGTTTGCTATTAGAGTTCGTAAAACATAAGGGCCGGTTTCTAAATCAAGACTCTCCGTCACACGAATTTTATCCGTTGATCTAGGGTTCATATCTCAGTGAGCTTGCGCTCGAAAAACTGATGCGGCATAATCCAGAGTGAGTTATGAAGAGTCAGGTAATCAAAACTAGTAACTTTCATCTAAAAATGGCAAGTAGCTTAAGAACCTTGCCAATACTCGCATCTTTGACTGTTTTTTCGATCGCTAAAACTTATAAGATTTGAATTTGGAATTTCTTGTTGTTTCATAGATCACACTGAAAAAGAAGCGGCTATGGCTGGTAATAAAAATGTCAGTAGACAATGTGTTTAGGCACCTGTAATCTCAAGATTATTAATTATTATCCAGTGCCGTGCCCTGACTGAGTCGAATATTGGCGATCTGGGCTTGACATAAGTCTCGCGGTATTACTTACAATTTATTTGACTTGGGCATAGCTCTAGCTGATGAAACTATTATTGGCTCTCATTGTAAATTGAAAGGATATGATTCCTCCGTTTGCTTTCGTAAGCTTACTCATAGTGCATTTGCTAAATTTCAATCTCGGAATACGGGGAGACGACGACTCAACACCTGTGCGTGGTGTCTCCTACGAACCTCCAATTCTCTATTGAGAGTCTGCAGAGCCAAGATTGAATCAAAACCTTATCAAATTCGAGATGAGTTTCTCCCACCTCAACCTTGAAGAAACGCTCCGATAACCCCTTCGACAAGAATGGTGACGGCAAAGACGCTGGGCAAAAGGAGGGATTTGTGGTACAAAACGCTACAACCGTAGAAAGAGAAGTTCTCGTCACAAATTAACATCTGCTACCCATCGGAGGGTATTTAAATAGCCCACGAAAGTAAAGTCCAAGACCCTTCCGTCCTTCTTGTACAGCGAGCTTCGCTCACCGAAAAAACATCGTCTCTAACATAAAAATACCCCAAAATTGTTAGCCATGAGGGCTTATCTAGTTATATGAGCTATTCGACTCCCCCACGTCTATAATGATACTAGATGGTTAGGCTAGGCTACTTCACAACCTACGCTCTGTACCAAGAATTTTCTGCATCTTATCACCACTTAAGATTTGTCCTGAGGCTCGGATTAAAGTGCAAATAATGGGAGGCTAGGAAGGACAGAGCGACACCCCAGGCTTACACAGGCCTGCTGCGCCCGGCTGGACGACCTCATCAAACGCTTCAAAGGGGTAGCTATGTCTTCGGATCTAGTCCTGATGTCGGTAGTAGGGGAGCCCCGTACCAAGTTGTTTTTGGATGATTTTTTCCTGCAGCGACATACCCGCAAATGGTCTTCGTTTCATTGACTGGATAGGAGGACTATGATTGGCTGAGACTCCTTTAAGTGTGCACTCGAATGAAGGTTTGTAGGGGTCTTGCCGATGGAAAGGGATCGTGAGGGAGGCGTAGGGAAAGGCATACTACCCGAGTAATAGGTGTCTTTTGCCTATAGGCAGAGAGGACCTACATGTGTTAGGTAGTCCAAGACTCAAGTAACTCAATAAAACCAATCAATCAATCAATCTCGAAATACATATGTCAAGAAAAAATAATGCCTGTCTCGGCTGCTACAGGTGGCATCAAATGTAAAGTCTATATATAAATGTATATACCAAATATTCGCACCGTAGGGACATTCTTTGATAGCATTCAAGGGTTTGCCCTAGGCGCGCATTTACGGTTGGTATAGAGATGCTCGACCACATAGGATATTGAATTCATCCTGCTTGTCCTCATTAACCTGTTACCCTACACAAAGAATAAATTCGGTGATATACCTATTTTAAAGCTTTTAGGGAGGTTGTCCGTAGGGGCGCAGCAGACCTGTACATACTTAAGGTGTTCCTCCGATCTTCGTAAGCCCCTGAAGCCTCTACCTTTAATCCATACCTCAGGACAAATCGAAAGTCGTTACAAGATGCCAGAAAAGTCTTGGTGCAGGGTTTAAATCGTGGAACAGCCTGCTTAGTGATCTTAGACCGTTTCAGACATGGAGTAGTCTAGTAACTCATATAATTAGAGTCGTCCTGGATACTAAAATTAGAAAAAAGAGTAGAAATGGCCAGTTGTTGTGACTTCAAATCGCCTAGTAGCTTGATGAAAAGAGCCTTTCAATTTGTTGTCATCAAGCTTAATACTCACCCAACGTAGATACCATATGTTGAATATAACGAGGACCTCTCCAGCTATTATTAGAGAGTTTGGCGCCATTCATTCCTCCTCTAGCCTTAGGTCAAAGTTGTTACTCTCTACGTCGGATAGTTTTATCGAAAGGTGCAGATATTAAAGTATGAGGGGGATAGACTCAGCTCTAGGTTGAAAGGGTATTGATTCAATCTTGGCTCTGCAAACTTTCCTTAGAGAACTGGAGGTGCTAGGGACACCACGCACAGGTATTGAGTCGTCATCCCCCTGAAGTTTCTGCTTTCAGAGCCACCTCCTTACATACAATGAGCACCTACAGTTTGTTCATGATGATTTGTACCATCCAATGTACGGTTGAACTTCGTGCGTGGCATAGACTCTCCGCGCGGGACTAAAATCTCGCTATTAAATCATGATTGGCTATTTAACCGAACACTAGAAATGTTGAAAGTGTGCAATCCTAATAAAAAACAAGCGAGAGGAATAAT
>MCBS01025072.1:0-28684 GCA_003611235.1 Golovinomyces cichoracearum
ATTCGAACCAGCCGTCTCCTGTCTCAAGTGGGGCATGAGTCCAAGCTGCCCAGACTCTACTAGGGAGAACGGCCCAGATGGCATACCACTATACCTTCATTTTGTTTCATTTTTGTCATCTTATATACTTCAAGGGTGCGAACGAGTTGGGCACACACTAAAGTGTGATCCCCACCGGATCCACCGGTCCTGCACTTATAGACTTAGGGCTTAGACCTAGGAGTTAAAAATAGAAACAAACAAACTATCAATTTCAACAAGAAATTTTTTAAAACTAAACAATATCAGGTCAAACCCAACAAGCACAAATCACCTTAGCTTTCTAGGCTATTAGAGTTTCCAAAAGAACCCCATTTTATTTCTACGAAACAATATAATGTGCCTCATTCAATACTCTCTGACAAAATGAATGGTCAATAAATCTCGTGAAACTAGAGCGAATTGCTACAATTTGATCTAATTGGAAGAGGAAGTACTTATTCGATATATACTTGATATGGACGAGAGAGGGTTCGCGCCTTGGTTGGCTGGTGTGGAAGATATGGAAAATTAAAATTTCAAATCTCGCACAGCACAACGTGTTGGAAAGCTCTGGGCGCATCGATTTGTAAAACGCTGAAACGAATTAGAGACGCGTTTAGATCGTATTTATGATACGCAGAGGGACAAATGCGAAGATCCAGAACTTCTTGGCGCCTGGTTTCGACTAGTAGATGTCAGGTTACGAACTCCAACATAAATAACTCCCCCATCTGCAGGCACCGATCCTTGGGTTTCTTAAATTCCTCGCAACTCAACCGACGTTCTTCAATAAACAACAATTGTTAAGAATCCTTTTTTATATTATCAGGGAAGCTCTCAAACACCAATTATTGCCACAGTCGCTGCATTGGCCAAAGGTACAGAGATATTAATCCACGAGGTTACTATTGTGACAGCCGAAAACCGTACCCATTCGTTACAGATTAAGTATCAAAAACAATGGGCATATAGATAGTAAATGGTTGTTAATTATTCAACTATGAAGAGCTAATGTTCAGCAGTTCGTAGTTCTTTATACACATTTCTTTGCAAACTCCCCCTAGTCGTTTCCTTGAATGTTTAGTGAGGCTCCATTGGCTGAGATCTTGTATCGTTTATGAAAGATCAATGAAGAAGCTCGTAGAACATTCTAGTCGAGCTTCGGTGGTCTCACTATTAATGACGTCAATGATGTCATCCACGGAACATTCTAGTACTAAAGTAATCCCTGCTCTTCTTTAAATAATATCTGAAGTCTGCAGGGGTATCTGCAGACTACAGGTTATCCTCGGCTTACTAGCCGTCACACCTTCGCAAAGCAGATGAAGCCCTTAGCAAACGCCGGAGGACTAAAAGGACCTACATCCGTCAAGGAGGCGCACTTGTTGTAGAAGATGTGCTAGATATTTTGGCTCAAAAAGAATCGGAGGAGCAGATGCGACGCGACAAGTGCTCTGGGCAGAGTAGACAAATCAGGGGAAGTCGACTGCGCAGCGCTCTGCGACATGCAGAAAGGCTAGTCATAATGCACGAACTTGTCAAGAGAATGTGAGTAGAGCTTGGTCATCGGATTCCGAGTAGTTAGGATTAATTCAGGCTTGTTGTAGTTATATTATTAAAGTCTCAAGTAAGGTGGTGGGGAAAAACTAACGACTCGGTGATAAAGCACGGTATTTATAATTCTGTAGTAAAAAAATTGGGACTGAAGAAAGGTATTAAACATCAAGTTCTGGAAAAATAAATATAATATTAATTCCCAATATGGGACATGAAAAAATTATCAATATACAGTATAACCTGTCTTAAGTCAAAAAAGAGTCCTGTCTGAAGGGGTTGGCTTTAGACAGGTTATACTGTACGAGGTTTTCCCACTGGGATTTCCCACATGGTTTTTTCCGTCAGTCTGTGGCCTTAGGGACATGGTAAATACTCTCTCAACCTATTGACCACGATGTAACAAGCATGAAGCAAGTATTGGGATAATTTGGACACTGGATAGGCACTGCTGTTTGCTTTGTGGTATGTTTTCTAGATATTCTACGTACATCTTGTCCCATTTGGGATAGTGGCCTGGCCCACAAAAGATCATATATAGAACTCACTCTTTCTCAATTAAGTTCGTTTATCACCAATTCCCGAAAGCCACCATTCATTCAGTTTATGTAAAGTCCCAATCGCTTCCCTTCTTTTACCGACAGAACTATCAAGGTTTAGGCTTACGAGAATGAGGCTAAGGCGATCATATATTGCAGACCATACACAGGCAGCTTCTGATGGCGTTTAAGCATTAGACTTAAAAACCACGAGGCTTTAGTGTATGACATGAATCATGTGTAGACGCTGTTGCAAAAGTGATGAATTGTGTGGAGAAGGCATGAGAACAAGATAATTTTGCAGCCTTTTGAAAGCTGTGAAAGGGACATTCGATGGTATGAGATGAAATGGCCTGATATTTCATTCAAGGAGTTTGGGAGCGGGTGGCGATTTGGTTGCCTGAGTAAAACCATTTCTGATAGATAGAGGCTTGCAACTGTTTATTCACGGATAGAAGGGCGAGGAAGTCAGAATACACTGCGTGGCGTCGCAAGACTAACCATGATCGCAGGTTCTCTTAGCTATTTATCTCAGCCTAGTTTTTACAACCGCCCTGAACAACGTGGAAATATGCCTGGCCACATCGTATTCAGATTACCATCGCTTCTTTGTTGAAGCACCAAATTTCCCTGAACTTGTTACTAAACTATAATACATTAGAAACGGCGCATTAAGCTGAGGACTAAATGATTTCTTGCAGCTTGATCATCGGGGACCAAGGTATTTATATTTGCAGAGTGACTCAAGGTTCGGGTACAATTATGTCAATCTAATATCAAAATATTTTCCACCTTCTCATCTTCAACAATGAAGTGGCGCAAAGGCCAAGCTCTTGGTTGGATTCTGTCCTGAAATTTGAACCGTGTAAGGATGTCTGGAGTCAAATGGCTCGTAAGACTGAAGCACGGCTTAGATTTACAGTATCAAGTAAATTTTATGCTGTTTATTGTGCTACTTGAGTCAAAGACTATCTAGAACATTGGGCTCCTCTCTAACCCGGGCCGCATCTTGACAGTGCCCCTATTCTCTCTTTTCTTGCGAGCCCTAGATCATCGATACAGTCACCCTCAACGAACAGTTATTCGGCTCAGCGTTACCCGTAGAATTTCACCTCCATTCTATTGCTGACCCTCCGCCCCAGACAAGATAAAAATGGCGGACTGTGGAAACTGCGAACGCGGGAAAAAGTCTCCACTAATCTGCATCTCTGACCAGGCGAGGCCTAGACATCAAAGCCACACGAAGTGCGTTTGTTCGTCTGTATCTCCTTCATAACTCGCAGCCCAAATATCCTCCTGACACCGACACCGACGCCGCCAGCACCAGTGCTAGCGCTCAGGCAACGGTGCTCTTTCCTCGGAACACGGTCTAACGTCACAATATTTGTTCAACTGTAAGAGTCCATCGTAACTTCAGGGGCCGACTTGGCCAGATCAGCCACCATCGTATCGGAAGCAAGATGTACTTCCGGAAACTCAAGGGATAACGTCTCTCTTTATGACCAAGAGATAGTTGCGTGTTTCTTTGGCTCTGAAGACGAACTACGGGCTCGTAGGGAACGCCACGAGCATGTAGAAACTCTGACTTCATTCCTCCGAGGAAAGGATTGACACCTGACTTTTTCCAAAAGATCTAGGTGTCCGCAGTACAGACAGTAGCTTTATATAGAGTAGAGCTCTGATTGTGGGATTAAACGGTTTAGAAAAGAGGCTTTCAGATGTTTGTAAATCGATAAAGTCGAACAAAATCAGTTATTTCTTGATGCTCCAAGAGGTTTAGCTGTAACGGAAATTGAACTCAGCCCTGCGATACCCCAGCTAAACAACAAGCAAAGATGAAAGGCACAGAGACTCTTACCGTTACTAGCTGAAAATGCAGTGCGAGATGTTTTACTGATAATATTTTGGGACGGAGATGTACACGCGCAACCAGGCGACTAGGCACAATCAAGCCTGGATTTAATTTCAGCATGGAGGGCTAAAACCTTGGAACAAAAAATGTCGAATATACTGTCAAAAAGCTTAGAGCTAGACACATTTTCGGCATTGAATATAGAATCAGGGTCCCAAAGCTCATATTTCCTGGAAAAACTGTCGTGATGCTTGATTTTAATGAAGTAGGAAAAAGAGCCATGGAGCACTGCAACGACCACGATAAACTCTTATCTTTGATAGGTGGACCAATACTTCAAAATCGCTTGACTGGCTCTGGAATCGCTTGGGAAATAAATGAAAGACGACAGCATGCGCGTAAAATATTACTAGGCAAGACAATGAAATTATTCCATGCAGAAATATATGGTTTCGATCAGGTGCTAAATTTGAGAGAGCGAGTGGAACACACCTACGCACGCATTCTTATAGAAAACACAGCAAAGAATTGAGGAGTTCTAAAAGGTGTATTTTTAGATGAATTCAAAGTAATCGATATCGGGAAGCGATCACCTAATTCTAGAACATGGACACAAATAAGTCGATGGATGTGTACGGGCTAATCAAGCGGCAAAGGAAGCATTGAAAACGGGTCACAGCATCATGAGCTATTCGTTTCCGTAGCATACGTCTTAGGTCTAGTCACAGAAAGGAAATAGAACGAATGCTAGATTTGGTTCACAAGAGAGAACAAACGCGGCAATTTTACGAGTAGGGATTCCTCTAACTTACTCCAGTCTAACGATAGCCTTGAATTGATCCCCGCCCGCTCTTCGAAGTTATTGATTAGTCTTTGCTAAAAAAAAAAGAATCTGACCTCGCATCCACAGGAGCGTACTCGGACAAGATAAAAAAGGTATACCTATTTCTCAGGAGTCTATCCAAAAACAGTACGTCATCTTGTTCATGAATGTGACAAGTGACGACGCGAGAGAGACGAATTTTGGGCACAAAATTAAATGAATGGCAGTAATCTGCGCAAAGGTTAAATCAAAGTGAAGAAGCTGTCTGTTAATAAGGCTACCAAGGCAACTATCATTTCTTCAAAGATACGGAAATAAGATACAGACCAGACCGAATAATAGAAAGTAGGAGGTGACGAGAGAGACTTGCGGACCTGGAGCAGAGAAACGGTAAAGAGAATGTGTGGTAAGACTAGTACCGCTATCAGAGTATATAGAGCTGTACGAGTTGAAATCAGTGCAGGGCTATTTCGAATTCCCCCACTTCTGTGGGTGGATGGAGTAACAAAACTTAAGATGCGCTAGACGTGCCTATTGAATTATACAAATTTTTTTTAAATAAGTTTAGATATAAGACACGTACAAAATTCAGTAGCGTATCCGGTAGGATTAGATCTATAGATAGTAACAAAAAAGTGTTCTCTTACTGCACTCTAATGTATATGGGCTGTTGATGTTTTTTGGAGATATTTAAATTCAAGAATGGTTCCCCTTGAAATTTCCAGTTGATTATATACTCTCGAGATCCATTGGGCTGTCCCTGTTGCTTGTCTCTAGCTTTTTATACGAGAGCTGTTTTTTTTTCAGTTTTCACTCTTTAGAAAAATGCACTACAATCCACTAGATATCTAAATCTCCTTCCAAGAGGGCGATTAACTTCCGTAAAATCAATTATTATCGCCTTTGATACATACCTCGGGACAAATTATCAGGAAAGGTTTTGAAAGAGGATATCTGTTGTGAAAACACATAGTCCAGCAATCAAATATCTACACTGACTTGGAGAGTAGCCGAGTAATCCACGTAATTGATTGTTAATTCTAGCTTGTAAAATCCACTTTATTAACGAAAGAAATGATTTTTTTGACTATTCGAATTCTGTCATCATCATCGTTTTGGTTGGGGGGGGCTGTTGAATTCGTCTCCTTGAGAGAGAGCAAGAAAGGGAGGGAAAACCTCGAGTGCGTAGTTGACCAAGAGCATGACTATGTAAAAAACTCGCAATTTCAACATGAAGAGCTACATAGTCATGAGGAACACCTGGTGGGAATGGAGGGTCATGGATCTTCGGGCGATGATGCCAGCCTTGACTAAACTCCATGTATGTCCTTTGAGACCATGACAGATATTTTTCTTTTGGCTCGACAAACGCAGTTAAGTTTTAAGAGATGTAACAATGAAAATTCGAGTTCTTGAATAGGTAATCAGTTATACAGAAATAAAAATCTGCTGCTAATCTAACATTTACTGGCTAGTCGAATGCGCAGAACTGTCTTTTGTTGCGGCGGTTGGACAAAGGCCCTAAACCGGTAAGATAAAGAAAAACAAACGGAACTTTGATTGTCATGGATATTACTGCCATACGTCTTGACTCTTTACAAAAGTATTCTACGCTTTCCGCATCAGCCTTTATTCCACATAATACTGGAGCTCCAGAAATCTGTTGGCCAGTGCGGCTCTCATCCAATTGTCGTTCCTTTTTCTGAAATTACCTGTTATTATGGCGCGTGTTTCCCTTCCAACAACTTAAAAACTATGAAGAATAATTGTCCTGAATACGCTTTTTAGCAAACATGTCATGCTGAGAGTGCTGTGGGATCTGCAAGGCTTGATTTTGGAACTAGGCATAGCTATCATTATAAGATGAACAAAGCTCCTTGGGCAAACTCAGGACATCTTGTAGTACTCTAGGGTTCCATCTATTTCTGACTATGATGTGGCTTGAATCGGCATATGCGAGGGAATCCAAAATATCTGAGTCGAGTCATTTTTATCGCGCGGGCTGTGATCAGAGTGGCGTCTAGTTTCTGCCTTAGTCTTCGTAGTAATATTGTTAAGGATATACGATAGTAGAAGGGATAAAGACGTCAAGCTTAAATATTTCCTTCGACTTATTTGCTGCCGGAAGTTCCGGTTGTATGAGGTTCTTCCAGTAATTTCACGATAAAGAAAGTGCTACTCAGGGTGCCATATGTACTCCTACAATCTTAATCCAATAGATCTTTTCCAAAGCAAAAGATATGTTTATCATTAAAGTTTCCTCCTTTGGACGATTCATATCGTAGTTAAGCAGAACAGAACTAATCACAGAAAGAAGGGTTTGCAGTTGATCCTCGCATTCTGTTTACTCCTCTATGTTTACAACAGTAACATTGAAGTCCAACGCTTCCTAACGAGTGGGTTTATAGTAGATAAGGTCATGATCCTAGCAACCCACTGAGGTGCCATGACTCTGTCAAAAGCACACTCACGCAGAGAGAAGGTAAATAAAACCACTCTTGAACGCATGGATTACTTAGTGCGAGCAATTTCTAATTCAAATATCAATCTGGTTCTTATGAGCATAGTCGTTAAGGCGATCGAATGCCGACGGAAATAATTAGATGAGATGTCTTTTCATGGGCACAATAATCAGGATTGATAGACCCAGAGACTTTGATAGATGATAAATGGGACCTACAAGCCATAGGGTTTAGCTTCATATTCAACCCGTGGGGGCCTAGACCCATAAGGCAAACCCAAATTTATACATTGAATAAAGACAAAGTGACTTAAGTGTCAGCTTAAGGTTTGAGATTCTTGATTACGGATATCCTCGTATCTTCTCGATGAAAATTAAGATGAAAACGGATTGCCATGGGATTGATGTCATGCTGGAATGATGACGCTATTGCAGCACAAGATAGTGCAGCCGCTCTATTCGTACAGAAATTGTCCTACAGCGGGCTATCCAGGTATTATCTGGTTTTGGGTGCGCATAAGTCGCATTAGTATTACTGTCAGGTCCTGCCGCTACATTGTAAGCTGGATACGATCATCAAGTGAAGACGTAGACAGAGAGACGGAGATATAAGGCTCATATACACAAGCAGACATAATATGATAGACATAACATTGATAGTTATGCGTCTTCGGGCACACATAGATTGAGTTTCATCCTCCTCCACTCAGCCCAACGATCCTTAGTTCGGGTTCCATGACACGGGTCCCCTTTCCGCGTCTGTCGCCAGACTTAGCCGAACCAACGTGACTGTGTCGGAAGAGAAATTGAAATTAGTAATTTTATTGCCTGTCGAGACGCATTCTAATAAACAGATTCTTCCTCTCACTGCGTCTTCTTTATGTGGCGGTTGGTTGCCATTTTGCTGCCATTCCCCCCTGCACCCCCCGGCAAAAATACCCCACCAACCCCACCCGACTCCTAAAATTCTTCATCCCTGAAGCTTTTTTTTTCTACAAAGGACGACAACGAGCGAAACAATCAGTGTGTATCATCATCTTACTTGACAACGTGATGGCCTTGTGACAGACTTGATTAAAGACTACATCAAAGTATTTGCGTCAAGTAGGCTCCCTTGCTGACTTATAAATATGTCTAACGAGTAGATCAAGGACAACATCACACAGCTCATTTCAGCTCTACGTATTTGCTTTTCCACATCATGAGTATATCTTAGTCTATGATCAAACCAAATCACCTAGATCGCTGAAAGGTACCAAAAAGGATGGACTGGTACCAGAGAGATACTGTTCGCCCACGCACTCCACCTCCCTACAATCCCCCACATACTTCACTCCCTATCGCCATCAACGGTAACCTTCCTGCCGAAATGCATCACCAAAATATACCCGTACCCAGGCGTGAAATTATCAACAATCCTGTCAACAACAACCTCAATGCTTCCACTGTCAACACGACGTACCCGCTAAGAACAGAGTCCCCGAAGAGGGCTAGTATTCAAGGAGGTCGTCCGCGAGGATCGACTTTAGACAGCCAGAACTACCCAATTCAT
This sequence comes from Golovinomyces cichoracearum, assembly GCA_003611235.1. NCBI lineage: Eukaryota > Fungi > Ascomycota > Leotiomycetes > Helotiales > Erysiphaceae > Golovinomyces > Golovinomyces cichoracearum. The sequence goes on from MCBS01025072.1 coordinate 8,803, forward strand.
TTACTCAATACTGCCAACCAACAGCAATGGCCGTCGATACATCCGAACAATGTGAGAAGACCTGAAAGCATGAATCGGGCAATGGACAGTGATTATACTACGATTCCAAAGCCAATATGGAGTGAGACTCAACAACAGATAAGACCGCAGCAGAGCAATTGGGGGCATGACCACGTCCCAAACAATCACATAGCCATGAGACCAAGGGTTCAGCCTCAAACAACTAACTTCATCAGACACCCAGAGGGTGTCGGTCAGGAGTATGGTGATGAAGGATTTAGGTATACGAATCCCCAAGATCTAGTCCAGTATGATCTCGAACATAGTTACCATGGACCTAGGACTTACACAGACGGGTTCAGAGTCGAGGAAAATATTCGTCCTAGAAGTATAAGTGCATACGAGGAATTAGTTACAGCAAAAACAGGCCATCCGAGAGATCATGGCCCACCTCCAACTTCCCGTGGTTTTGATAGGATTCAGGTCCAAGCCTGGGATGAACCTTTGAAACGAATTCCACCGCTACCTCAAGTCCCCTCCGCCCCTGATCCACGCTTAGCTAGGGAAGGCAAAAATCGACCTTTATCTGTCGGCCCAATGGATATTCCTGATAGACCTCGCAGACTATCCCACCATAATCGTGAGCCCCAACTAGAACCAAGAGATGATCTTCATGATACGAGAGTCTCTAGAAGAAGAGATCAAAGTATTCATGGCCGATATGACGACACGGTAGAGCAGCGAGGCTTTGGTATACGTCCCAAAATATATGAAAGGCATGATAAAAACGATAAGAACGATCCAACTGATCAACCATTATCCAAGTTAAAAAGGGATTACAGGGGGCGAGATGTATTAGCTGCTGGGCTAAGTATTGCTAGTGCTGCTCTTGGTATAACTGCTGTCAGGAATGCAAGTCGAGATGAATATAGACTACGCGAGGAAGAAGAGAATCAAAGAAGAAAAGAGAGTCAGCAAGAAATTCGCCGACAAAGAGATCTAATTGATGTAGAATCGACTGATTCTCGTAGTAGTAGGGACTCAAAGTCACGGTCCCGTGTCAAGAGCAACCGCCATACCAAGGAAAATTCAGGTAAACGAGATAAAAACAAAAACGAACCTGAGATTTGTGATAGCCGCGAACAACATCCAAGCCATCGTCGCTCTGGAAGGACTAGCTCTGACGAAGAAATTCATAATCGTCGTGGGCGCTCAAGAAAAGATCACGATCCTGAGATACGTGACCATGAGCCTCATTTAAAGCATAGTCGATCAAGAAGATTGAGCTCCGATGAAGAATATATTCACATTGGACATGGACACTCAAGAAAGGATAAAGAACCGGCTACAAATCCAGGGTTTAATCCTAGAGATACGACCGACCTGAAAGCTCTCCAAAAAGCCTTACAAAACTCTTCAGCCCCAGAAACAAGAAATACTAGACGTGAAGATTCATCTGCCTCATCTAAAAAGTCCACAGATAAAGATACTAATGAAATTCGGATCATTGTGAATGAGCGGAAGCCTGTCAAAGCTTCCGACACCCAGCAGCCTCGCGTCGTGTCTCCTCCTCGAGAAAAAACTGAAGAAAAACCCGTGAAAGGTATTCTTCGTCAGCCCCGAGAAAAGTTTCCTGAAGATCCGGTACCCATGCGAGAAGGTGTTGCTCCATTAAAAGATGCAAAAAAGAATGGAATCCCTCCAGACGCACGCTGGACTAAAATTAGTAGGCGTCTAGTAAACCCAGAGGCTCTAGAAATTGGTAAAGAAAGATATGAAGCCAGACAAGATTTTGTTATTGTACTCCGAGTGTTAACCAGAGAAGAAGTACAGCGTTATGCTGATCTAACTCAAAAGATCCGACGTGAGAATCGCTCAATAACCCATTAATACGTATAATATTTCGCTAATATAGCCACAGTTTCTCATGAAGAAGAGGAGAAAAAAGCAGAGGCCTCTAGACTGGAAAACTTTCGAGCACGATTTGATCTCAATAGACGCGGACGCCCTGGTTTTGAAAACCACCAGCAGAATCAAAGCTATGGCCGTCCTGTAGCCGATACCCCCGAGTCGGACAAAGATTGGATGTCTGACCGAGAAGTAATGAGAAATGAGAGAGATCGAAATAATCATCATTCTGATTGGGATTCTGGAAGGCAAAGAGGGATACACAGCGTATATCCCTTGAATTAAGGACTTTTGAATGACGCGAAGAATTACTCTCGCTAGACTCAAGCTGTAGTCTGGGAGACGATCACTTGTATTATGTCAGGTGTAAGAAGTATCAACTAATATTCTATTCATACAACCCAGCTAGGCTCAATTTGATGGAGTATATATAACAGTAATGATTGATGATATACTGTGGGATAATAGAGTTACTGAATGAGATCTCTGGCCTTGAATTAAAAGGTTTGTTTGGTAAAAGCGATCTGCTCAAAGTAATAAAACCCAACATAGATGTACGGACTTTCCTTAAAAACGAATATAACCTAAGCTTTACACAGAAGACCTTTTCCCTCAAATACAAAAAATAGTAACAGTCTTAATACTTCATTATCGTGAGTGCTTGATATGTTTATGAGGTTGTAATTTATTTAACTCAAGTTCTAAATGTATGCAGTCACAATGCCTATACCAAATTAAAAGGTTATAACATCTTGACATTTTAAGAAATGCAATATTACCACTCATTATTTTTGATATTTAATATACGGCCCACGAGCTTACTACTCCAATAGTAGGAACCTGATTTGTTTTATTCGTAAAGCCTAGAACGAATCTGGGATGAGACCGGTAGAAGAGGTGCATATAATAGGATTTTTCTTCTGGATTGGTCGAGATCATTACCCAGAATTTTCCGTGACTTCATTCTCTCAGCAAGCTATGCTCGGCAGCAGAAAAGAAAAACCCCTAGACCTTTAGTCGACCTTCAAACATATGCTTTTACTGTATTGTAAGTCAGACTCTTCATAGAATTAGTACATGACTGACTGAAAATACTAATTTGTTTGACAATAATAATTAGCGTCTGAGTGATACTAGATGATACACTCTACACATGCATGAAAGAGACACCATCTTGAAGCAGCTGCTGGTATGCAAGAGCATTTAATCTGACCAAAGTCCTTTATCCGAGTCCTTGAAATGTACGTCGAACGATGGGCTCCGTTAGGGTACTCATCATAAAAGTATTCAAAAGAAATTACATTAACTAGTAAAATCGATGCATAGGCTAGCACAGACGACGTGGAGAGACATATTTAACAAGTCAAAACTGTCGACCATCACGACAGTCAGATTTATCTTCATGTATGGATCCATAATATGGGCTGAGGCTGAGCGAACGAGTAAAATGCCAGCGAGGATAGCGAGTTCTCTTGAAAATAATCGTCGATTATGCCTATATTTAGTCACCGGTGTATACTACTATTAGGGGGGAATAGTAGTCTACTAATAGTATGGCACTTTGCCGGCACGATGTTTAAGTTTTAAATAAATAATAGCAGGGCACTAGAACACGAGTCTTCTTTTTGCGGGGGGGGGTTAACGTGTCGGGCCTGGCCTAGCGCTCACAGAGCACGAGAATATATCACACAACCTGAACACTTCGATATTGATCAGAGCACTCAAGCGGTCAATAACATTCGCTGATACCACTAGGTAAGCGGGGACTTGCACCTCAACCGTGAATATCCAACCAAGAAGAAATCGTGGGAAAACCCTTGACTATCCTCGCTCGCTTAGTCAGATGGGACCGCTGGCTTCGAACCAGCGGTCCTTCCGTCTCAAGTGGGGAACGTGCTCAGGCCACCCCAGACACCAATTGGGAGATCGGCCCAAATGGTATACCGTTATACCGTTAGAACCAAATGGATCGTGTCGAATAGACGGTGATTCACGCGACAAGCAGCCATTGGTAATGGGGGAAGGTATCCAATCGGTCATTGAAGTAGATAGAATGATGATAGAATTCAGTTACAGTTTTCTTTGAGACTTCGAGCTGAAATTAATGAGACGTTGTTAACTCTGTATATGATGATATTAGCTATCCCAGGTACCGAGGGTATACTAAGCGTTAACCAGCACCGCATGAATGAGAGTTCGTCCTTGCCGGAAACTCATGTTTCCAGTTTAGTCGTCCGTGCTAGTCAATTCGGAAAATAAGAAAGAGAGAGTAAATACGTGCATGAATCAATCTCTGCCGAAAAAAAAAATATATATATATTTTTAAAAAATAAAAATAAAATAAAACGGACCTTGGACTTTGCTATCAACAAGTTTTTGTATTCGTCCGACCAAGGTAGCATCTGTTAAATAATGACGAGAGATTCTCTGACTGTGGTGACAGAATGTGTGCCATCATTTGCCCAGAACCATACTCATCACAGATTCATCGCAAGTAGCCATCAAAGCGATTTCCTCTGGAGTGAAAGGGGGGGGAAGAAGCTTTGTTCAAAGTTGGTGTGTTTTCTTCAGTGGAACCCGGCTCTGCATGGCCCTCATAGGGGTAGACATGAAGTTCATATGGGAAAATCTCGTTCAGGTGGTGAGTCGTCGACTCCGTAAGAAACGATGAAGAGCAAAGAAACTGGACTTTTAATTTGGCGTCTACGAGTTTATGGGTCAACTTTCTAACGGGGTTTACATAACTTCATGAAGCAACGTCTACACGCTACATAAGATAAATTAAAACAACTAAAACCCCCCCCAGGAATATTCGCTGACATTGCGTTGAGTCATAGGTAACGCGAGGACTTGCTTCCAGTGAGAGACAAATATTGCGCACCGTTATAAAAGCCCAGAAATTCTTCCGTCTTGTCCACAACGAGCCGTTAGTATTTGTTTTTCCCAAATTTATCCGTCTGCTACTAAAGACATGGGATATTATTGTCCAGGATATCCACAATCTCCTCAACCCAGAGTCCGTTCAGGGACAAAATTATTGCAGTAGCGCATTTTAAGAAGTGATGAGGCAGCAAACAATATTTGAAGACACTTTAGCTGATGCGTGTTCAGCGAAGATGTATTTTGGATAAATAAATAAATACTTTCCTGGGCATATCGTATGGAATCGAGTTACAGTAGAAAATCCGCTAAGACGATATTGATCTATTCAATAAGAAGAAACCAAATATCGCTTGGAGCTTATCGGCGCCTGTTCATCGGCCTGACTGGCTTGTCTTAATCTCGACTGGAATCCGTTCAGGAGGCGTCAGTCATTCCAATAAATATCAGCTCATACTACGTCATTGTTCACCTGGAAAATTTGAGACAGGGCTCTGGCGAAAGGTTTTCCTCTATAGTGGGTATCTCGCAGAGAGCAAGGAACGCATATCTGAGGCTCATACTCGGTGAAAGCATGTCGATTAGCCTTCCGGATTTAGTGCAATCTCTGAAGATATTAGATTGTTTGAATTTGTATTACATGACAAGTAACCATGTAGGACATAAAGTGTGTGCATTTGTGTTATTTATCATCTGGTTGTGGGCTGTGCTACCAGTCTAAGTGGAACGCAGGACGTACGAAGAATATTTAGAATCCATGGTCCTCCAATCAACAGCATTGCCCATCCGATGTCTAAAATTTTCCTCAATACCTACGTTTTAGCCAGCTAGTTAGATTAAGTCAGATGGGTAGGAACGCATTCGCCATGACCCAATGCCCATCGACTGAGCGAAACGGACCGTGTGAAGCCCAGCGAGAACATCACACATGGAAGCAAGACCTCGGCCAATTCTCACTTACTATCATTGGACAAGAAGCCGTGATATTTCACTAGGAAAAGCCATGTGGCAACTCAACATACCATCCTTAGAAGATACAGCTAGCACCTGACTCACTACGTTATGATAATGTTTTTTTTTTCGTGGTACAAAGTTCTTGTTCAACATATCCATGGCTATTAAGGGAGGCTTCGTTGAAAGGGGGTCGACACGGTGAGTATGCTGACGAAATGAAGCTGGTCGAGACTCGCGAAGATGGATGGGGACCTGAAGATGTTACCTATCTGCTAGACTATTTTCCCATTAGCGAAATAGTTCCCAAGCACCATTACGAGCAAGTGTAGAACATAACCTGATCCCCCCGAGAGAACTAGAGTAAAAACAATCGTTGAGAAATTATTTGATTTGATCTTCAAGGACTTACCTGGCTCTATCTCTATCTTAAGAGAGTTAGAGAAATATTCAAAGCGGATCATAATAAACGGATGTCCGCAGTTACCATAAAAAATTACGCTGCTGCTGAACTAGATGTATAATTTTAGTGCCTTTGAATTTCGTCATCTTTAAACTCTCTTTCTAATTAAGTAGATCGACATGGAGCTTATTCCAGGTTGGGCCATGTTTAGTGTAGGTTAAAATGATAAGGAATGAAGGAATTTATATCGACAAAATAAAGCCGACATCCCTAATAATTATATCTATTAGCTTTTCATGGAGGCAATAGTAGATCTGCGAACACTGTAATGGGCTAAGTACAACAAAACAATATTTTGATGTTATTTCAGAAGGGTTACACCAGGTGAAGCTGAAGAGGCAGAGATTTAAATACAAACCTAGTGTTTATATCAAGTCACTTCGTGGAAATGCTCTTCAAAGAGTCTTAAATTCGATTGTTGTCAAACAGATGAGGATGCTTCGTTGATATGCTAACACGAATTGATATGCCATCCTCTAGTGTCTCAGACGCGCTTGATATTACCCGTGGACTCGAGGGGAAGATTTGAGAGGTCAAAATGGGGGTTTTTTTTTAAGATTTCGGCTAGAGTTGCTTCAACGGGACAGTCCCCCATAATTCAAGACCATTATTACTTGAAAAAAGGCCCCGAGAACGTTTGTTGAAAAAAAAAACACAACCCAGTACTCGAACGGAAAAAAGTCGAGACACACCCTCGCATCTCAAGGAAGAAATTTCGTTTGAGCGGAATTCACAATCGAGGGCATATTAAAACTTTGACGCCAAGAAAGACGCTTCCTTTCGCAAAATTCCGAATCTTGCTATGCTAACCTCGGGGGTTATCACGGCTCTCTACATTAGAGCCACATAGGGGGGGGGGAATGTTATATAAAAAAAATAATACCCATGCGTAGTAATAACTAGCTTCTCGTGTCTCTTCAAATCTTTTCCTTTCCAAAATGATTAAATTTTAATTACAGATAGCTGACGATGAAAAAAAAATTTCACCGAGTATAAATATATTTTTTAGAATGCAGTATCGTTAGATGGAGAATTGACGCCGTTCGCGGGGGACAAATTTCTATTAAGTGACTCTTTTTTGGTAAGTTTCAAAGGCGGAGAGAAATCTAGTAGAGGGTCGAGTCTTAAACACTAGTGGAAAAAAAAAGAGACTAGAACCCAGGAAGCCTTCATTTATTCAGTTTAGTGATGGGCTACATTACAGGTTGATTTTGTCTGACATTTTTTGATACTCAAAAAAAGATAAACGATGAGCCCCGGCCCCACCTACCCTTGCTACTTAAGGGGGGATCGTGCATAGTTCTGCGATATACTGTCCTAGTATTATCTCAAATACAAAGGGCTTTTTTTATAGTAGGATATATAAAATTACTATCAACCCCCATAGTGGAATTTTTCGGTAATTTTTCTGACCAAAGAAACATACGTAATTTGGATATCGAGTGGAAGGGCTTATGATCAGCGGTAAAAGAATATATAGGCATTTAGAGAGAAGTTTTTATGTGTGAGATCACCTCCTTCACAAAAACTTTTTTATGAACTCTTTTTTTTCTTAATCTTTCGCGGGTTCATTATAGTAATTTTTTGGGGGGGGTTTAAACGGTCATTTTAAGACCTTGATAGGGAACAAAAATAATGGATCTAAAAATCCAACTCGATGACTTTAATCATTCGGTATCGTGCAGCTAGACTGATTACAACAGGTTTTAATAGCTGATTTTCAGATCGACTATATATACATATATAAATATATATATATATATATTTATAGCGATAAAATATAAATACAAAAGGAAAAAAGTATTGATTTGCCCCGAGATCTCATGTACTTTTTTTTTTGGTTAAAAAAAAAGTCGACGCCCGAATTATGATGGAGTTGTTGATGATTCTCTAGGTTGCTGACATGAGAGTATGGTTTTTTTTTTTTGCCATGACTAGGATTTTACTATGGTTGGATCCTAATTTTTCGTTCCAAGGCGTCTTCGCCGTTGAGTTCAGCTAGACACTACATCTTCTTCTAGTTTGGGGCGTGGCGGGGGGTGTGTTGGACTACCCAACACCTGCACGTGGTGTCCCATACAAACCTCCAGACTTTCTAATGAGAGTCTGTAGAGTCAAGTCAAGACTGAGCCAAATGCCCTAATGAACTTCGAGCTGAGTTATACCTCATGTTTTTTTTTATTTTGAAAGAAACGATCCCGTTAGAACAACCTTTGACGAATTTTATGAGACAGTACCGCTTGGCAAGAAAAAAGGGAATTTTGTGGTACTAAAAAAGTTACAATGGTGGTTACAGAAGCCTCTCGTTATATTTCAACATATGCTACCCACCGACGGGTAAACATCAAAACTCGACGAGAGCAGAGTTGAAGCTATACCAAAAAAATACATTTCTCAGTAATCTCCAAGACTTTCTCATAACTTGTCATAAATTTGGATTTGTCTCAAGGTGCGAATTTGAGGGAGGAGTTAGGGAGAGGCTTGGAAGGGCAGAAAGTAATACTTTCAAGTATACACATCTATACTACGCCGGGATTTAACAGCCCTTTCAAATGCTTCAGAAGGGGTAGCTTTTTTTTGGATTTTTGTCCTAACGTTAGTAGTACGGGAGCTTGACACCCTTTAAGTTTTTTGAAGGGAAAATTTTCCCGGTAGCCATACATCCGCAAATGACCTTGGTTTCGTTGGTTGGAGACGGGGGAGAGTAAGAAAGGACTAAAAACGATCCTTAAAAAAAATCAGTGTTCGAATGATGATTTGTGAGGGCATTACTGATAGACTGAGGCCACCAAGGAGGCGATTAAGAGGACAGACTACCTGAAGCATAGGTGCTCTTGGTCTGTAGGTCGAGAGGACTTACATATCTTATATAGTCTAAAACTTTCACTGCGCAATGAAAAATAAAATAATACTCTACCAGTCGGCTGTATATATCTCAGTAATCTGACTCCTCATCTATCGCCACTGCAACGCTACAAGTCGTTAATTCTTCAAATGATCCACTAAACGAGCGATGTAATGTTGTGGTCAATTCGTAGGAATGTAGAAACTACTTTAAAAAAAGAAGAGACATTCATTGGAGTAGCGTAGAGAGCTTGTCTTAAGCGGTATTCTTGAGCCTTTTCACACTCGTTTTTTGGAAATAATCACTCAAATTTATGCCATGAGAATAAGGTTAAAGGTATTTTGATTAGCCCGAATATCACGGGAGGATCGATGAAAGATTGTAGAAACAAGAAATTGGTCCATTTCCGTCGTGCTCTTTTATCATTGATGCAAATCGACTTTCTTTTTTCGGCCCAAGAGAGTCGGCCGCGCGTGAGAACGCTACACTGACAGACGCCCTTGCAGTTTCTTATTGTAACGTCTTAGGCTGATCTTCTTTCCAAAACAATGGCCACGGGATTATATCGCTAATGTAACCTCACAGAATCCGAAGTAGTCCATTAATTATATCCACTCGTGTTAAGCATAAATAAATTATCTAGCGTTTACTCTGCTTTCCTCCTGCAACTATTAACTGATTTGGTTCGAACTGAACAAAAATATACAATTCGTATCACGACATCTTATAGTTGAAAACATGAAGCCAAAAAAAGCGATAGAATTTCTATCGTTTTTGGTTACCTTAGTCTTAATCAAATCAAACGAATGGAATCTTATTCTTATGTATATTGAGAACTATGTGAAAAATTGACATGATCTCGGAATTGACAAGTCATGTTCTTGTTGGTAAGAGCTTAATAATGGTGCATCTGGACGTTTATGATCGACGACACACTATCGTTGTTAAAAAAACATAGACAGCTGTTATCTGATCTACTTACCGTTCCGCCCTTGTCATAAAATGTCTTGAGCCCCCTTGAAATTCCCGACAGGTATGAAAAAAAAATAGTTTTGTTTCTACCACATCGATATTTTAGGGGTCATTCTAGTGATTCATGCTTTGTAATACCCCAAAGGCAAGTATGATTGTAAGGTCAAATGGCCCTTTGCCTTCAAATGACTAGTACAAAATAAGTATTCGACTAGACCCACAGCCACTGTGCTTGTCCGGGTGTTGGGTGAGTGGATCTATTCTATGTAGTCGTTCACATACAGCCGGGAGTACCTCGACAGGTCTGATTGCAAATGTGAGAGCAACACCGCAGATCCATCCAGCCACCTCGAACTTAGCGTCTTATTGCTGTAATCCCTGTAAGCTGCTGCAACATGAAATTACAAAATAAATTATTGCTGCGTGTACGGGCGTGCAATTTTCAAAAATCTTGGTGATCGAGGTTAGGAAACGTCCTCAAATTTCTTCGGTAAAGTATGATGTGCGTGATTAGTAGTAGATGAGTATAAGTATGTTGGTTTTGAATTATGATTGCGTAAGAACTCGTGACTTAATATTGTTAGTTAATGAATGGATGATTCTGCTGACATAGTAAGTAGCTCACTTACACCCACTTCCTAACACTCGCCCAATGGAAGAGGCCTAATTACAAGTCCTATACCATCGTTGTTTTGTCCTTAGTGAGCGAAAGGAACTATTAGGTCTGCCCTTATCGCTAAACTAATATCTGGGCTAATAGCGCATGCACTTTACATAAGTACTGATTGATCCAAAAACCCGTATATTCACACACCCAGTTTAGTAGCCTAATTTAGCTCTATTAACCCTTCTAGTTGACTAGGCTCCTTCGTTATTAAGCCTAACTCGCACATTTTGTCTTCACTGTGTCTACAGACAGAGCAGCTGACCCACATCGTAACCCGCATTCCTGAGCTTTCCTCCTCCCCTCTCTACAAAAAAAACCACAACGGGCTTGTCTCGTTTACCCCAACCACCAACCCTCAACCTTAGATCTTGCCCCCGGTCGTCATTAGTACTCATTCTGCTTTCAGATTCGAGCGCGTGAGCTGAACAAGTCTTTCGAGCCAAGGCACCTAAACCATACCTAACTAAACCTCTCACTTGCCTCAGATTTCTGTCAACCAATTTATCCTCCTGACACCACGACACCGCTACTATTGCTATTTGTAGCACCTGTCTCACAATCTTAAGCAAATTTAGCAGCCCAAGTCAGACGCCTCGCTGTTATCAGTCTCACACCCCCACTCGCCGCCTCAGAATCTGGCCAAGATAAACCAGTTTGTCGTTTGGGTTATTCCCGATACGTTATAGTCCATCTCAGCATATTTTTACTCTGAAGTCAAGATAGGCTCTTCAATATACCTCAGTTGCCCACCACGGTTAGACACCGTAGAAATACCCTTGTTCAACACCCGTCTCTATTTATTCGGGCGAAAATTGCCAAAGTACCAAATAGCAAAGATTGGATCTCAAAATGTCGCAGGCTCGGCCAGCTGCTTCTTCAAGTCTGAGAATGGGAGGTAAGACTTCTTAGAAAATATCCTCTAAGCTCCAAGTTTGGTAGTTAACTTTTATTTGATAGAGGTTATTCGCGAAAAGGTCCAAGATGGTGTCACAGGTGAGACTCGAGATATGCAGTATACACAATGCAAAATTGTGGGAAATGGATCTTTCGGGGTAGTATTTCAAACCAAATTATCTCCCTCAGGTGAAGATGCTGCCATAAAACGTGTCCTGCAAGACAAGAGATTCAAGGTAAGGAAAAGAAACTCAAACTGACACACGGATTAGAATTTCAAACTGATATTGGCTAGAATCGTGAGCTTCAGATCATGCGCATCGTACGCCACCCTAATATTGTGGAGCTAAAGGCCTTCTATTATTCCAATGGAGAACGTGTATGATTTTGCGCTACTTCTCTCATACCCACTTCTCACTAATGGATATCGCAGAAGGACGAGGTATACCTTAATTTGGTACAAGAATTTGTACCTGAGACCGTCTACCGCGCGTCTAGATATTTTAACAAGATGAAGACTACTATGCCGACTCTGGAAGTCAAACTTTACACTTACCAACTCTTTCGAGCTCTGGCCTACATTCATTCTCAAGGTATCTGTCATCGTGACATAAAGCCTCAGAACCTGTTATTGAATCCTAGCACCGGTATCCTTAAACTTTGTGATTTTGGCAGCGCTAAAATTTTAGTTCAAAACGAGCCTAATGTCTCATACATCTGCTCCCGCTATTATCGAGCTCCCGAGCTCATATTCGGTGCAACAAACTACACCACTAAGATTGGTAAGTTTTTAGAATTTAAAACAATCAGTTCGTCCCCTACTAACTATTCTAGACGTTTGGTCAACCGGATGTGTAATGGCAGAACTGATGCTTGGTCAGCCTCTATTTCCCGGGGAGTCAGGAATTGATCAGCTTGTGGAGATTATCAAAGTCCTGGGTACACCAACTCGGGATCAAATACGCACCATGAATCCGAACTACATGGAACATAAATTTCCGCAGATTAAACCTCATCCATTTAATAAAGTTTTCCGAAAAGCTGATCAAAATGCAATCGACCTGATTTCCCGTCTTCTCGAGTACACACCTACAGAGCGACTCTCTGCAGTCGATGCTATGGTACATCCTTTCTTCGATGAGCTCAGAGACCCACTCACTCGATTTCCTGACTCTCGTCATCCTGATGCACCTGAAAAAGATTTGCCAGTTTTATTCGATTTCTCTCGCCATGGTATGATCTCAGACCCATCACAAATTGTATTAACTTACATTTTTAGAACTCTCTATTGCCCCAATTCTTAATCACAAACTCGTCCCCCTACACATGCGGGCTAGCTTAGCATTGAAAGGCCTAGACGTAGAAAATTTTACTCCCATGTCCAAGGATGAGATGTTGGCTAAGTTAGACTGAAATCATATTTTGCCTGAAAATAATGAAAACAATGCTTCTATGTTCCTCGAGAACGATTACAGAATGAGCCAGACACTTCTAGTCTCGCACCAGCACCATGCTCAGCATGTTACAAGCTCCTGCTTTATCTCGTTACTCAAAATGGCAGATCAACGGAGTGGTAAGAAGTAAAATCGGCGATGAAGAAAAAATCGATTGGTTACGCGTTGTTGGACTGATAGAAGACCCCCCCTTTTTTTGATTGGAATGAATACTTGTTATAAAGGCAACTTTTTGTTTCAACAACGGCCTTCCACAATACCTAGTGATTTGGTCGAATTCTCAATCATATGAATTATGGGTACGAAAGGACAAGCTCGTGGATCGGCTTCTTCCCAAAGTTTTGCGTGGGGAAGAGATTTGCTTGCTATGCTTGTTGTTCTGTCGTCTTTTCGCTTGCGAAGGGTTGCATTGGCAGCTGGACTTCCGTTCTATTTACAACCTCAAGACTCAGGCCTATTTATTTTGATGACAAGATTGTGTTAAATGATAGCATGGAATAAATAAATATTCTGCAATAGGTTGGCTACCGTTGCCAGGGCTGGTTCGGTAAAATATTTCGCTTTTCTCGGATTATCCATGCCATTAGTGGCAATAATGAAAGGCAAAATGGTTTCTAAGATCATAGAGATTTCCCGTCTGCTCCTACATGCATTCTCAAAGGTTGTGAAGTTCTTAATGGCCCGTCACCTGTTCATTAGAATAACATATAAACTAGTAGCCTACCCATCCTATGTGTGAAAATTTGGAATGACTAGGTGCCTCGTGAAAGACTAACCACGTGACCAATTATTATTAAATCTATCATCTTTACACGGGTTGGCTTATAGCCAGACATTCTAATCCAAATATGGCTGACTACGATCAACGACATCGAGGCAGTAGAAATAATTTTAATAGCAATCGTAAAAGGCGATATAGAGGTATTAATTCCATCATTGGTCTCCTGCGTGACCATATTCGAAATGAGCGACTGACAATCGTAAATCAAAATAATAGATGAAGAAGACTATGATCGTCGACCTCAGCGCCGCCGTCATGAAGAGCCGTTATCAGCTCGAATTCGTAAGCAGCTTCTTTCAGTTGCTGAGTCTCCAGTAAAGCGAGTTGAAGACGAAATAATTTCCATTGCGAAGACAATTTGCGACAATGTAGAAGACGAGGAATTAAAAACTGGATTCCTCGACTTGATAATACAGCTAGTTATGGAACAGCCATTCAAAATTCCCTTCATCGCTGCCGTGGTCATGTTTACTGACACCATGCAAAGAGAACTTGTCACGGAGGTGCTTGAAAAATCAGTTTCAAGGCTTAATGAATACATACAGAAAGGCAATTGGCGAGAAGTAAAGCTTTTGATGAAGTTTTTGGGCAGTCTGCAGGGGATCTTGGAGGGAGAGGGAATCTGGATCGTTCTTCAAGACTTTCTAACAAAAGCAGTAGATTTGCAAACTGAGAATAATGAAGATGTGATTACCGTCCATACAGCCCTTGCCCTTTTAACTAATACAATTTACAGATCATTGGTCCGGAAATGGTTAAAATTATACTCTTTACAATCCCTTACATCATGTCCTCTTCGGCAAAAGACAACCATGAGAGAGCGTCCAACATGATCGAGAACACAGATATTATCGCCTCAGAAGTACACGTACTCCAACCATTGGTCGAACAATATCCTGGCGATGAAGGGATCGAAACTACATCAACGACTAGTATTTTAAGCCTACTTCAGAAACAGCTCCGGGCTGAAGCCTCAGACGGATGGGAGTTGGCTTGTCTTCCCAGACCATGGAAGATATTGCTAGAATTAGAAGCATCTTCGGATACTATTCCAGTCGAAAAACATCCCTTACCAGCGATAATTATTCCCGAAATAGTGAGAGCCGGCCCTCGGCCTCTTTTCCCGGAGCTCTACTTCTCAGTCTATGCCAATCAGGATGTCGAGACCGTGCCACCCACCACTGATATTGCTTCTTGTCTGCTGAGAGATGCAATTGTGGATACCATAAACATCCTGGACTACAACAGAAATGCCGCCGCTCAGTTTCTAATAGGTATCGATTGTTATTTCTCGCCGAGTACATTTGTAAAGAGGGCTACACCATTCGATAGACTTCGTGATGTCGAGGGCGATAAGTCAACATGGAAACCTGAAGATGTGGTAGTCGATGCAGTATTTTCGCAGCTGTTCCAACTACCGTTTCCCGAGCACAAGTTAGTTTACTACCACTCTGTTTTAACAGAGGCCTGCAAAATCGCACCTGCAGCTATAGCGCCCAGTTTAGGAAGAGCAATAAGATTTCTATATAGAAGCGTAGATTTTATAGATCTTGAGCTGAGCTATAGATTTTTAGACTGGTTCGCTCACCATTTGAGTAATTTTGGCTTCACATGGAAATGGACTGAGTGGATTGATGATGTCGAGCTCCCAGCCCTCGAACCAAAAAAAGCTTTCATTGAAGGTGCACTGGATAAAGAGATCAGATTAAGCTTTGCACAACGAATCAAGGGCACCTTGCCAGCACCTTATCAGCAATTAATAACTGAAGCAAAAGAAAAAGATACGCCTGAATTCAAGTATAACATGGAGGGCAAGTTGTTTTAATCACTCGACTTCATTTCCATTCACTAATTATGGCATTAGATACTCCATTCGCTCCGGAAGGTCAAGAAATTTTAGCCCTACTTCACAAGAAATCTCCCGAGGAATCAATTCAACCTATCATTGAGAAAATACACTCTCGGGCCGTAGGCATGAACGTTCCAGATCCTTTAGTACAGTCGACTGATGTCTACATGACTGCAATCTGCTACATCGGATCAAAGTCTCTGTCACATGTTCTATCATGTATTGAGCGCTGTAAAAAACGTTTGATGGCCCTTGGGCCAGCATCTCCTGCGGCCCGCATACAAATAATTGAAAGTGTAATGAATTACTGGAAAGATCAGCCAGGGATCGGAGTGAATATAGTCGATAAGTTGCTCAACTATACAATACTTAGCCCAGAGAGTGTAGTTGAATGGGCACTTGCCCACGATCGAACAAGACTAGCCAAGGCATATATCTTTGAGATGGTAAGTGCAACTATAGCTAAGGTGACGGGTCGGTTGAGACAGGTCTATCGAGCAAAAAGTGTTTCTGGTCTTATACCAGAACAGATGAACATCTTATTGAAAACTGTTGAAAGTGAAAGAGCAAGTATGAAAAATTTATTCGATCTCAAAGAGAAGTATTTGTTAAATTGGATTAATCAAAGCAATTGCGTACAGAATGGGACAAAAGAAGAGGAAGATATATTGACCAATCAGTGGGCAACTCGATGGTTACGTGTTTTTAAGAGGAAGCTTGCCGTTGAGGATGCTTGGTGTATGGAATTTGAGCAGGAGAAGCGTCAACTGAACCCGGAAGTTGAATCAACATCTTAAAAGTTAAAGAGAAAATATGGAAATGGACGTTTCTTGTATGATACACTGGTTGTATTGTGTAAGCAATGCCATAGGAATACAAGAGTTACAGTTGCCATGTATAGGGAAATGGATGCTGCATAGATTGATGTAATGTTTTAAAAACTTTTATGTATAACTTATACCGATATTTTACAAATCAAACAGAGGCAATACGAAACCTAATTTCAAATGCTTTGGGTAACCGGAAACCTCGGTGATTGAGAATCATTGACTCAACTCAATCTGTCCCAATGTTCCTTCCAGTCTTGGTCTCCTGTGTGAAATCTACTCTACATCAATTAAATTCGGTTTGAACACCGTAAACTCCAAATTTTATCCTCAACCTTACCCAGAGTACGTCTTACTAAATTTGCTATCTTGTTCTTCATCTATTCTTCTTTATGGTGTCTTTTCAGAAGTACCAGGTTGAGAGCTTATGTATTAAAAATTTCTCATCTACTATACCCTGGTGGATTTGCCTGAGATGGAAAGCCTTGTGGCATATAAGGTTGCGGAATATGTCCGGGCTGTAGGCCTCCGAACCCAGCTGGTATTACAGGTGGGAAACCCTGAGGTGGGGGAGCGTAGCCGGGAGGATGAAAATCTTGTGGCCCTCCATAAATTCCTTGAGAAGGCGGAGGTCTTTGGGGTAATCCAGACGGTGGTGGCGGTAAAGGTATATTTGGGCGTTGCTGCGGAGGAGGTACGGCATTATATCCGATATTAGGCCTACCTCCGAACCCTGGCGGCAAATTTGGTGGAGGTCCAATAACCCCAACAGAGGTCATTTGAGATCCCATACCCATTACATTATCCATCATGGCCGCAGGTGCTGCAGGAACACCGTTCATTAAGAGTTGCGCAGGCATCTGAAGGACTTCTGGTACAACATTGTTTTTCTGCCCTTGACTGGCTAAAATACGCTCTGCCTCATCCCCATGTCGTTCTCCTTTGCCATCCTTCTTATATGCATACTGCACAGAAACATCTTTATTCATGAGATACTGTCCATTCATGTTGGCAATCGCATCATCAGATGCCTCAAAATTCGTGTATGATACAAATCCGTATCCTTTAGACAATCCATTTTCATCTCGTGCAATTTTGGGTTGTGATTGTAAAGTGCCGAAGCGTGAAAATGTATCATACAAGGCCTTCTCGTCAATCATAGCATCGAGATTCCCGATGAATAATTCAGCTCCAACTTCAACTGGTTTTTGCTTGTCTGCGGACGCCTATCAACTGTGTTAGCTCTACTTTGAAAACTTAAAACTGAGTTTCAAGAATTAGTTGGCCTGTGGCTCAAATTGAAGTCGGAAAGTTCAAAGTACCTTATTGACCCTAATCGGTTTCCCATATAATCGTACTTGATTCATAATACGTGCAGCATATTCTGCGTCTTCCTCACTGATAAATTCGACAAAGCCATATCCTTGGTGAGTCTGCGTGACTCGATCTTTGGGGAGATGTACATTAACAATACGACCAGCTTGTAGCATAAGCTCCCAAATGATACTGTCTGTTACCCGCTCATCTATATTACCTATGTATACTGTAGCTTCTTTGTCCTGTTCCCTAAATGTGAATATCGTTGATTAACTTGATTGCAACCTAATTGCCAAAGCGAAGGAGTAGCCATAAAGTAAGTCACTTACCAATGCCTTGCTCCCGACATGATGATTTTTATTTTTTTTGCCGAAATGACATGAGTATGTAACAAGTTGTCATTCCGGTGATACTGAGACTAAAGTTTTAATCTTCGGGTGTCTAGTAATAACCATCCCTCATCTTTCTCCTCCGATTTAAATTTTTATCATTAGTCTAAACGACATCATATATCAATTTTCCAACTTCAACGCTCGATCAAATCCTTGAAGATACCCGCATTAAAATTGCTCGCTGTTTACATAACATTAGCGTCTACGAAAACATCAATTTCTCTCACCTGGATTTTATCAAATGTTAGTTACAAGTCGTATCTTTTACGAGCGTTTGAAATTTTTCTCAATTATAATAAGCCCTTTACTAATTTAATTGATTTAGTTTTTTAAAATTTATCCATGAAAATGCAATTATCAGAAGAAACAAAAGTCCGTAATACAATACCTCATACATTGCAAATCAAAGAATATCTCTTCAATTAAATCGATTCTTCAGTTCATTAATATTCTAACCAAATCTGGAAACTATAGGAACGAATCGGTAATGTGATTGATCTTTCACGAGTTGTTATACACTAGTTAGTCTAAAATTCTTCTCATTTATAACCTACCGCTTTCACATCCATCCATCTACACACATAAAGATACTGAATAGAACAAGTAAGAAAATGTTCGGCTAACAAGTTCACTTTAAAACAGCGGCTACCTCCCTCTTATTGTCTATCTAGGTTTGCTTTTCCCCAAAACGATCCAGTCCTAGATGTCATTGAGTTAGGCTAACAGGTTACTTTTCTTTTCCATTACTTTCAGGTTATACCTATAGTGTGCCACGCCCATCCATTATCAGGTATGAGTAAAAATTTAAGTTTTTGAAGACGCATATCTAAATAATCCAACAGATTGTTCTCACCACTTGCTTAAAACATATCGAATCAGAGCTAAGAGAAGTCAATCCAAAAAGTAATTAATTCTATTCGGAACCCCTTTGCGAAAATCTATGCTTGAAATCTTATCGAGATGGATCTTTAGGATTTTTCGGGCTAAGAGATAAGGTGAATGGAATGATTAGAAGAAAAAACTGCTGTAATATCAGAGTAATTAAGGGAAAACCCGCATCTGAAAACTTATTTTTTTGATCATGAACCAAAAATAAACTCAAAAACAAAAAGAGTGCCTCTACAATGTATCCTTAGGGCTTGGTTTTCAGTTGAGTTCACTCCTACACTTAAAGTAACTGAAGCGAACCTATGCAGTGTGTTTATGCTTCCTCGATTTAATATATTCTCGACGATCTCTTGCGCTAGATGTGAATATTCAATTCACACAATAATACAACTTAGATTAGGACCTTTAATTTGTTACAGTGAAATTTATTAAACATTGCAAGCCAATTAACCTCTAACACAGCCTCGTTCGTTGACCTTCGTACGAAATAAGGTCTGAACACGCTCCTTTTTTAAGCGAGCTACAAACAGCAGCATCAAAAAGTGCACAATGAAACTACAACATTGACTACATTTTACTGTGACTCTGCAGCAACTTAAAAATTTAAAAATTCTATATTCAAATAAAATCCAAGTCATTTCTTGAATGACCCAAAAATTTTTTCTGTGAAAAGAATGATTAATCGAAGACATGCGCCGGTCTTTGCACCTTATGTCCATTGCGCACTTTTTGACGTATCATTTCACCACGAGGTAAAACCTGCGTTAACAAACAACCATGCTGTAAACTTTAAT
>MCBS01025073.1:0-18320 GCA_003611235.1 Golovinomyces cichoracearum
CCCCCCCCCCACACTCAGCCTCCTCCGCCACAACCTCTACCACTCCTCTTCTTATTGAACCTGCCGCAGTGGCTAGTTGCAGTTGCAGTTGCTCCACTAGAGGCTGCGACTATCCCTCATGGCTTAGCTTGAAAAAGAGCACATGACTCCTCGGCGTCGGTAGAAGAAAAAAAAAAACTCCACCCTTTTTTCAATAAGCTGATTGAAAATTTTATTTTATCGCATTTTTCCTTAGGAAAAGAGGGTACCACCTAAAATATAACCATCTTAGTGGGTAGGATAGCCCTTCCCTAAAATAAAGGCATAGTAAAAGAAAGAAAAAAAAAACATGACTAAGGTATCCCCCCCTAAGCTAAGTCATAGTAAATGACAAGCCGGGGACAAAGCCCTTTTTCTTAGACTAGAATAGCCTAGTAAAAGGCTAAGCTAGAGCTTTCCTTAGAAAAATCACCACCATAATAAAGATATGTACACAAAAATGTACGGTCAGTCGAATTCGAATCGACACAAATCGTTTGGAAGACGAAAGGTCTACCATTAACCTATGACCGTAAAACATTATTTGGCTCCCCCTTAAAAAAGATTGGAACTTAAGCTTATAAGATCTCCGGGGATCGAACCCGGAAACAGAGATTAAAAGGCTCATGTTTTACCATTAAACTAAGATCTCCTACAAACTATTTAAAAATATAACACCCTTCTTACAAGGATAGAATTTACCTCCTTTAAAACTGACCCTCTATTTTACCCCCCCCCTTTTTATTTATAGAGAAGGAGCCTCCAGACTATCCCCCCCCCCCTCTAGACCTTAGGCTTATTTATAGAGAAGGAGCGCTCCCCCCCCCTTACGGCTAGAAGGAGGCAGGCAGACCTGCGACCTCCTTAGAAGGCTAGCTGGCCACCTGAGATAAAAGAGATCTCTAAAGTTATAAGGGAAGCTTGCCTGCTAAAATAATGGCGCCTCCCTTACCTTATTGAAAAGCTGATAGACGCTTTTCTTGGAGAAAAAGATCTTCCTCCGGTTTTCCATTGCTCTACACCGATACTCGAGGAAAAAAAAAAAAGGGCTGCTCTGCAATATAGTGCCTTATGCGGCTAGCTCCGCACATTATTTCCCCCCCCTTTAGGGGTGGTGAGACCCTCTTATTTCCCCCCCCTTAGCCTTGAGGACAGCTGTATAAAATATAGTGCCATAGCTTATATAAGGCTTAGCCTTGCGATTTTCCTCTCCTGTATAAATAAGTTTTATTGGATTCTTAGCTCTTTAGCTCCACTGCTAAAACCTGCCACCTCTCCCTGACAGTTGACCGCCAAAAAAGAGCGCTTCAAAGGCTACTCTTATTGCTGTGCTCTCCACTTCTAGCAGCTGTGCCTTATCTGCACAGGCTGAGGGCACTCCTCTCTCCCCCCAAAGGCTCCAGATGCCAGGCTGTGGGCTGTGGCCGGAGGCCATGAGCCCATAAGCTAGAAGTGAGGTTGCAGCTAGCATGAGCTGCACGTTACCCGATAGTTGCTGACCGATAGACTAAGCGCAGAGCTGATAGTTGCAATGCAACTATCGCTCAGACCCGTTAGTAGCCCTCTCATAGAGCGCCCCCCCCCCTAAGGGCAGCGGCTCTATCTGGCAGGCCTACTATCCCTAGAAGCTGAGCCTAAAGACTAAGCGCCTCACCTTCTCATATTGCCCCCCCCCCTCTCTGCCAGAGCCTCACCTCAGCCTCTCCTCTTGCTTTGCTAGTTCGCTTCTGCACCTGGCACAGCCCTAGGCACTCCTGAGCATGACCAGTACGCAGACCCCTCGTTAGCAGGCAGCGCTACGCGTAGCTGCGAAGCACCCTCCCTTATATTTATCAGCGTCGCCGATTAAAACCGAGGCAAAAGCCTGCACCCTTTCTACCTCCCACCTCTAAAGTTATAAGGCGGTAGCTGCACCCCCTACACTTATATTTTTTTTAGACTCGTACACAGGATTAATTTTAAGAAAACAGAAGGAGGCTAAGTCAGGAGGCCATAAATTAGTAGGCCTCTTTGCCTTCCTTTCCTCCCCCTATCTAGGTTATATTTTTTTTAAAAGATATCCTTCCAAGGTAAGGCTAGCCCTTATTTTTAGAAATGAGCTCCGACTTATATAGAGGGGTCCCCTATTTTAAAAGAAGCCTCCAGATATTTTCCCCCCCCCTTAGTTCCAATTTCCCCCCCCTTACGGCAAAAGCCGTAAAAGATCCTTTTTTCAATCGATTGAAAAAAGGAGGCCTTTAGAGAAAAAGCAGAGCTAAAACGATTTAAGAACCTCAGTAATATATGGTAATATATAGTAGGGTCGACTACCCGCCCCTTTGTGTAGCAGCATTACTGATGCTAATTAGGATACGAATACCCTCCCTCCGAACCGTACGTGCAACTTTCATCGCATACGGCTCTCCACGAAAATTTGCTGGTATTAGCTGTAGGGTTTTCTAATTTTGTTTAAAGCTATACCGTTATACTCTGTATCTTTTTCTGACAGGCTATACACAACTGTAATTGTTTACGGTTTAGTCTGGACATTATGGTAGTAAACCTTACAGCAAGTGGTGAGATTTTCTAATATGTTCCCCTATTTGCACTAAGCCACTAAGAGGCAGCTAATAACTAAACCTCATATCTCCCCCCCTTAGATCTACTTAGCGGTTGGGCTAAAGAAGCCTGCGGACAAAATTGGCTGGCTAGTTATTAACTAGACCTACTACTCAGTCGTCTGCATATCTTATCAGACTCTGACCTTCAGTTATCCAGTTATTTTTTTTTTTATCCTAGCTGGTTTAATAAACATCCTTGTCTCATTATATAGTTCGTACTTTTTATTGCCTTGCCCCCCCCCCCTTTATGACCTTAATCTTATCTCTAAGATATTTAATTATGATTTTTCAATGTCCGTTCTATAGTCATGAGATTTTTTTTTGAATCCTGGCAATGCTACGGAGGCTAGCTTGCGTTGCATGCTACGCTTGCTAGCTTGAAAAACGTCGAATTCATTAAAATAAATATTCCCCCCCCTGATACCGATAGTATACCACCTCTAAGAGGGACACCTATTAGATAAAGGCACTTCAACATACCAGCTTTAACTAGTTTAAGCCTGCTACAAGTGCTACAAGTGCTACAGCTCTTGCCTCTTCTTGACCCCAGCTGATCGCTAGCACAGCTAGAACTGTTGAGCCTTATGCTCAAGAGCCGTTAGTAGAGGACTGCTACAGTTCATCTGCTCTGACCCCTGATAAACTCAAGCGCAGCTACTAGTGCTACAGCTAACTGCTAGAGCAAGGCATTGCTCTCAAGCAAGCCAGGTGGCTACTGCTACGGCCGGCTAAATTGAACTAGCTGCGGCTGCTTCCTCCTCTCCCCTCAAGCAGTGCCTTTCCCTCCTGTGTACCTAGCAACCTAGTTCTATGCTACGGAGAGTGGACCGTTCGCAAGACCTGCCTAGAGGCTAGCAAGCCCCTTGACCACTGCAGATGCTAGCCTTGCTACTGCTATCCCTCTAGCCTGAACTAGAGGAGCTAGCCCCTGCCTCTGCCAGGCTACGCTCCCTGTGCAGATGCTACTGGCAAAGCTACAGACCCCCCCTCTTCAAAGTAGTTGCACTCTTCCTAGCTTGCTAGTTCGCGCAAAGGCTGCACTGGCTGAGACGAGTTGCATTGCTCTCCACTGCTGGTTCCTAGCTAGCCCTTGAAAGCTAGTTGCAATGCCAGCTCCTTCTATCTGGCTCTCCTCTCCCCCCCTTGACCACTTGCCTTGCCTTTGCTACTAGCAAAACTGCTTATGAACTAGAGGCTAAGAGGCGAACTGTTGCGAGAGGCGATGAACTGTTGCCTAGCTCCTGCCTTGAGCGATAGTTGCAATGCTACTATCTGGTCAGAGCGGATAGTTGCAGTTCATGCTACAGTTCATCTGACCCTTAGTTGAGCCTTATATAAGTGCTACTAGTGCTTTGTGCTACTTATTGTGCGAACCTTCAGCAGTAGCAGAGGCTCAATAAAAACATTTTTTTCATGTATATATATATGTCTCAGCTTTTCCCTACCTGCTACTCCTCTTGCGAACGAGAGCCTAGCTAGAGCTACAGTTCATCAGCTCTGACCCATAGTCGCGTTAATAATAAGAGGCTAAACTAGTTTCCCTCCTCTAGGACCCTCTAGTTGCCTCTAGTTCCTGGCTTTATACTGCCAGGCTCTGCCTGTGCTGATGCAAGGCACTCGAGAGCTAATGCTCTAGCGTTGCACTGGCTGATTGGCTGCTTAGCTAGACCCCTAAGTACTATCGGCTCTAGCTATCTCCTCTAGCACCTGCCTTGACCAGATAGTTGCCATGGCAACTTTCTGGTCAGACTAGCGATAGTAGTCCTCTAGGGCAGCTTGCTCAAGCTAGCTGCTACTCTTATTTAGGCTATCTTCAAGGCAGGCAGGAGCGCCGCGGCTGCGCTGTGCCTTGCTGTGCTCTAGCGAAGCTAGCGGCTAGACTCGCACGTAGAGGCTCCACTTCTAGTTCGCAAGTCACTGGCTATGTACTGCCGAGAGTTGCTAGGCTCTTGCCTTGCTGCCTCTGATGAACTGTTGCAATGCTCAAATCTCTCTTCTGACCCCATAGTTCCCTCTCTGTGCTCTGCATGCAAATGCTTGAGCAATAGTGCATTAGCTAGCAAAGCTAGAACTGGAGAGCTGACCTCTGCTCTAGTTCGCTGACGGCTATCTGGCTCATTTGAACTTTTGCTGCCCTTGATTAGTTCCTGACCTCTATAAGGGGTTTGCTCTGATGAACTGTTGCAATGCTCAAATCTCTCTTCTGACCCGCATAGTCCCCCCGCAAAGGCTCCTCTTGCTCTTGCCTACGGCAGCAGTGCCTTTTATGCTGATCTTGCCTGCTAGCAAATGCGGTGGCCGCTGGCCATGAGCACTGCCTAGCCAAGCACTGCAAATGCTTGAGCAATAGTGCATTTGCTACCCACAAAGAACTGCAGCTAAGAAAGAGCTGGCGCTCCCTCTGATAGTAGCATTGCTAGCTAGAGCTTGCTAGCTTCTAGCATGACCCATTAGTACTCTCTCTAGCGTACTGCTACCTGGCTTCCTGGCAAGCAAGCGTAGCTTGAAGTCATGCTTTGACGCGATAGTACAGAGGCGATAGACTATCGGCAGCAGCTGCTCATGCTGTGCTCATTGCTGTGCTCTCCTGTTCCTTGCCTTGCACTGCAAGGGCTCTCCTCAAGAGATTGCCCTGCTTCTCTTATTTGTGTTGAGCCGTTGAACTGGTGCAGCTTGCCGCTATCCTTAAGGCCTAGGCTGCTCTCCTCTTGCTTTGCTAGTCAGCAAAGTGAGTAAGAGCGCTGCCAGCTCTTCAAAGGCTCCTTGACCTGATAGTAGCCTTTGAAGCTGGCTACCTCCTGTTCCTTAATATGAACTGCAGAGAGTGTACTGCAGAGGCTAGCCTTCTCTAGAAGAGCTCTGCATGCCTCCTGTTCCTTCCTCTGCCTAGTTCGCTTCGTTCGGCTGAGTAAGAGGCTGGCAGTTCTTCAATCTCCTGGAGCTCTTCAAAGGCTACTGCTCTACGGCTTGAGCTCCCTCTTTTGCTTGCCTTGCAAGCCTTGCAGCTCAGGCTCAAGCTTGAGAGCTGGCAGCAAGTCGAGTGAATTTCCCCCCCCATCATGGCCAGCTAGAGCTGTGCTCACCTTGCCTCCTCTAGTTCCTGGCTTTTGACAAGCACGAGCTCAGCCTATGGCTAGGAGAGCTGAGGGTCAGCTTGCCGCCTTCTCTTATTTGTGTTGACCCATTACGCTATCCTATCGCTAGCCGGCTTGCTTGCCTCCATCAGCCTAGAGCCAGCTCTAGTACGCTAGCCTAGAAAGCTTGATCGCCTGAGTAAGAGCGCTGGCAGTTCTGCTTGCCTAGTACCTAGCGCTGCTAGCTTGCCTTCTGCTCTAGGGCAGCAAATGCTGATCTTGCCAGCTAGCAAATGCACATAGAGGGCAAGAGCCCCTCTTAATACAGGCAGAGAGCATGAGCACAGGTCTCCCTGATGAACTGCTGCTTGCTCCCTTAGGCTAGAGAGAGAGGAAAGTATGGCTAGTTGCACAATGAGCACTTGTAGCACTTTTACTAGCTCCTCTAGTTCCAGCCGCGGGC
Organism: Golovinomyces cichoracearum; assembly: GCA_003611235.1. Classification (NCBI taxonomy): domain Eukaryota; kingdom Fungi; phylum Ascomycota; class Leotiomycetes; order Helotiales; family Erysiphaceae; genus Golovinomyces; species Golovinomyces cichoracearum. The sequence goes on from MCBS01025073.1 coordinate 6,156, forward strand.
TGGTTCCCTTGCACTTGCCGCTCGCTTGGCTAACTGCAAGTGCTCATGGCTGTGGGCGAGCCTTGAGCCGGTGCCCTTAGGGGCATGAGCTAGAGCATGACTTGCAAACTTTTAAAACTAGTTTCCCAGTAAAGACTAATTTGCTCGTTTATCTGGTAAGTAATAGACCTTTGCTCAACCCTAGGCTAAAAGAACCCCCTTGGATTCTAGGCTCCTTCGCTATCTTAGAACCGCTAAAGACCGTCGCTATACCCCCTCTCGAGGACTACGTAGGGCTGATTCCTGCCTCGAATCGTATACGCTTCGATATTGCGTGAGAAGATTAGTCATAGCTTTCTCTTTTATCTTATCTCTAGCAGATGGAATACCTAGTGGTCTCATTAACCCCTTTTTTTGCCCTTGCCAAGCTCCCCCCCTTTTTCGGATCCTTCTTAAATGTCCTCTTTTTTCTTTATTACCTTATCCGTCTAGTGTTTCCGTGTAGCCACCGTCATATTTATTCCTGGATTGGATTTAATCCCGTAGTATGCTAGAAAAAGGAAATAATCACACATCATATTATATAATCTCCGGTACTTTCCATCACGTACCTTCAGTTTTGACTCCCACTTATCACCACTAAGTGCCTTTGTATATATATATATATATATGTCTCCTTTCCTACTCATGCTCCTATCTGGCTCTACTATCTCCTCTGACCCACTGTAGTTGCGACTATCTGAGTCTGAGCCTCTGCTGATGCAGCCTTTGCGCAGATAGATGGCTGATTGAGGCTGTGCTAGCAAATGCGGTGGCCGCTGGCCATGAGCACTGCCAAGCCAAGCACTGCACTGCTCTCACCCTGATAGTTGCGCAAAGGCTGCCTTGACCACACTCCTATCCCCTCAAATAAGAGTAGGCTGCCCAAGTGCTGAGAGCCTCTGCGTACGCTGATGCTACCCCTCTCCCTTTGGCTAGGACAGCTAATGAACTAGAGTAGGCTTCTATTTGTCTTCGACCCAGATAACTGTGCTCATGGCCTCATGGCCTCATGGCCAGCGGCCACAGGCCACAGGCCACAGCTAGAGCTTGCTCCTACCTACGACTCCCTCTAGCCGTAGCTCCAGTTCATACGGGCTGAGCTCTCTCCACAAGAAGCCAGGAGCTACGGGCAGCAAGCCTTTGAGCTAGCTGGCTCCAAGGCGATAGTGCCGCTGCACCTCTCACCTGTAGGCTAGCTAGAGCTCTAGGCTGGCTTGGCCAGTGGCAGCTTTGCTCTTACTCAGTTGTGGCGTTCTTCCCCCCCTTGCTAGGATCAGCTCTGGACGCTAGCTGCTCATGCATGCTCCATGCTTGAGCTAAAGTGGCAGCTAAGAGAGAGAGAGAGAGAGAGAGAGAGAGAGAGCATGAGCAATGAGCAACTGCGTACAGTTCATACGGGCTCTATGAGGAAACTTGCAGCAACAGTGGTTGTCAATAATTTTCGCTGTCCTACTTCAGTAGTATATTGTCTCTTTCTTATACTACCTAATATTAGTCCTCCGTCCCCGTAGGAATTACTTCCCTTACGGCGATCCCGTAGTTGATTCTCATTCGGTATTGTTGTCCTTAGATTTATTACTTTCGAATCTTTCGTGTGCTACAATAGCTATGTTCGCTGTGCTATTCTCGGACCCAGCGAATATTGTAGAATTAGAGTGTCTAACTGGGTTTGGCGCCCCACTCGTAATGATGAAGAAATCATAGTCAATCTTTCCTTGCAGGAGATCATAAAGATTTGCATCTTTTGCTCCGCCCACTTTACCAGCATGCTCTTGTCCCCTTGCCATTTCGACGTCAGGTAAGCTGATTGGATTACTGAGTTTCACAGCAACTCAGGTGATTTGATCTAACTGTGAGACCATGGGAGTACCATGTTTGATACACGAAGATTCGTTTCCCTCTTTTTCGTGGAAGCTATCTCCGCTAAACCTCTCACTTCCGAATAATATCCACAACGGCGCACAAAATAACCAAACAACATCTACAAAATGTCAGTATAAAATACTGGATTCTAAACCTAAATGATGGTTTTCAGTTGAGTGATAAGCTAAAACACGTCAACCTCCTACCGCGATAAAAGCAGTACCAATTATAACGTGTACAAAAAATTATCAATAACTTGCGTTATTGTTTAGACTATGTCTTCATATTAGTGCTCACTATATAGTACAATAAATTTTAAATATTGTTTACCCCATATAGTAATTAATACGTAGAATATTTTTCCTTAGTTTTATTAAAGATAAATAATATTTTTAGGTTAGTCGTTTAACTTCTATATATGTCAGTAACAGTATATATTTAGCAGCAAATTGTCATTATAACAATGAGTTCTTTGCTATTAATCCTATTTTTTTTTATATATAAATTTTTTAATTTAAAACAAATTGATACCCTTTATATGAAGTACCATTAGTTACACATTCTTTAATTTTTTTTCTAGATATCTTAAGAGATTTAGCACAATCACTCATACTTTGATAAACAGATATGTTATTTTCCAAGTCAATAGCAGTAATATTAACAGCTTCACTTACTAATTTATTTGTTTCTCTATAATATCTAACTCCTTCTTTAATAATGTATGGACTATCTGTTAAATAAAGTTTAACTATTAAATCTTTTATTTCCCTCTGAAAAGAGGGAGTAACCCCTACGCAAAGTCTTTTTTCTATAAATAAATCTGAATTAGTAGATAATCTATACTTATTCATATGTAATTTTATAAAATCAAATATACGTTTACCCTCTGTAGTAGTATGATAACCATTATAATATATCTTTACTAATTCTTTTCACAATAAAAAATCTTTTTTTAACGTTTTTAATATAGGTTTATCTTGTTCCATTAAAGGTATTAAATATGAAATAAGGTGACCTATTTTATTAACTTCTAAAACTATCGTTGCATTACTGTGAATATTATATACTCTAGGCATAGTTAAAACTACATTAGCTTGTATATTATGTAAAGCTAAAAATTCCTTTATTTTATTATATAATTCTAACTCTTTAACATGATTTTCTAATCTTAATCTTGGCACATATCTAGATGTAGAAAATGTTCCTTCTGCATCTATAAAACCTGCTAACCAGTATTTAGTTATCTTAATACTTTTAATAGAATCTGGCACCCATCTTCCTGACATATTTTGCATTTCTTTTTTTAATTTTAAAATATCTAACTTACCTTGATTAGATAAATGAAATTTATTCTTTGTTGATAATACTGCTTTTTTAAATAACATAAAATGATGAAACTTTGAACTGTTAAGAGAAAAATTAGTAAACACAGGTATAATAACATTAATTAAAGAATTTATATCATTAACAAAATAATTTACCCTATTACCCGACTTAGAAATATGTCCACATAAAAGATTATCCTTAATATATTGTAATGTTTCTATATCATCAATATGAAGACCTATTTGAAATGTAAATTGCACATTTTGAAATGTATTTTCCACCAAACCTGTCAATTTTATATTAAAATTTCCTTCTCCATCTGTAAAACCCACTAATCACTCTAAAAATGCATTTTTATAAGTAAGTTTACCATCTGTTTTGTTATGAGTTTCAATAAAAAAAAAACTATTCATTATATCTTTGCTATAATACGTACTTTCACTAAACCTCTCTAATAAAAGAGGGGGATCCGTAGGATCCGTAGGATCCGTTGTATCCAAAGGATCCGTAGGTTTAATTAAAAAAGTAATAAATAAATATATAAAAAGGGCTACATTAGTTAACCCATGAAAGCCTGTTGCGAAATAAAAACAAGATCCAAAGGCACCATCACTAATACTAAAAGTAGAAAATTTGTATTCTACAGCTTGTAAGCCTGTGAATACTAGTGCTAAAAATACAGTTGCTACTAACCCATATAAAGTTCCTCTTCTATTTCCTTGAATCAAAGAATGGTGCGCTCAAGTCACAGTTATCCCTGACGATAAAAGTAATACTGTGTTAAGTAAAGGTAATTCAAAGGGATTTATAGCTTCTATACCCATAGGTGGTCATTGAGCTCCTAATTCGACGGTTGGTGATAAAGCACTCGTTTTTAGATTAACTATATGTTATTTCGCTTACAAAGTAGCAAGCAAAGCACATGGTAGGTTTTTTTTTAATTTTATCCTTTATTATGTTTATATACTTGTTAGTATAATCTATTTTGGTTCATTCCTCCTTTTATCTTCTTTATTTCATCTAGCCCCTCTCTAGTTAAATGTACTTTGTTTTTCATAAGCAGAGCCACTTTTTTGAAATCCTCAAAATTCTTAGATTTTACACCGTGTAATTTAAATTCTTCAAAAATGGGAATCACTTTATTGCTAACATCTGTAAATTTTTCAACTATAAATTCGCCATAACCAGATTTAGGTATATATCTCCCACAATTTAAAGTAGAAATTAAACTTCTTAGGAAATCTTCATCTCTAGCATGTTGAGTCAAAATAAATCTCAATCATACGGCTTCACCTAATTTAGATCCTGGTGATTTTTTTAATGCTACAAAGAAACATCCTTCAGCATCGGTGAAACCAGCTAACCAATGTAAACTTTTTATTGTTCTATCTTTAATTTCTGGCATTAAAACTGGTTCTATATTAGGTAAAGCTAGCTTTAAATTATCAGATAATTCTCTATTATTTAGCACAGCTTTAATTGACACAATTTTGTTTAAACCTTCTAAAGTCAAATGTTTTCCTTCTTGCATTAAATTTACTACTTCTTTAAAAAGTAGATAATCGGATTGCTTATTAGTTAATAAAGGGTATTTATCAAAATGGTGAAGAATAACTTTTAAGTCTTCAAGAGCATACACTCTAAATTGAACAGATTCCGCACCCAATTTAGATATTTTACCTACCCCAAAGAACAATTGAATTTGCTCTAATAAGGCAAGATCTTTTAAATGTAAACCAATTTGAAAATTAGCTTTTACTCTATAACCTGTCTTGCTTTTAGAGTCTGGACTAACACCTACAAAAAAACATCCTTCCCCGTCAGTAAAACCAGTAATATAATAAGGATTCAGCTCATTAGTAGAAGCAGAACTAAATACAGAAAACCCTCCTTGACCTTTTGTCATACTTTTGTACGCAAAAGTAAAGGTAGAAAAGAAAGAGATATAGGGCTTAGAATAAACCTGGATTCCTGGTATAGATTCAACTATCGTATTAACATATTTTATAAAAGGAATAAAAACCAGGTTTCCCTGGCACTTAGAGTACACCTTACTGTATTTTTTTAACACAGAGAAACCGTCTACTCGTTGCTCTTTTACAGGTATGTAGCTATCTGATTTAGGTCCGCGATTGCCCATTTCTTGGTTAAGACCAAGAATCTCTAATGATATTACTATACCCTCTGCTATTCACGAGGCCACTTTTAGAGTCTCCTTTAAAAGCTTAGTTATTAGAGCTTTAGGGTGTTCCCGGAGTTTGGCTTCTATTCACAAATTGCTTTTATGAAAAAATGCTCAAAAAATTGCTAAAAAAAATAAAGCTTCTGAAACAATAAATAAAGCTACACCCATATTTAAACCTCTTTGCACCGCAGTAGTATGATTACCTAAATATGTCAATAAAACTATTGCTTGGTTTGGACTATATCTTTAATAATAAACATATATATTTTAATATAAATTTATTACTATTTAACGTTTAGTCTCTGAAGAATTTAAGTTTAAATTATACTTAACTTTCCTGCTGTTCATCTTAAAGAACTCACAGCATATGGTTAAATTTTAAGAGAGCACATATTACCCCTATGTATTCAATATTGGTTTTTATTAACTGATTTTGCCTTCCTTTTTTTGTCCATAACTGGTAAGATAAACGATTTACAAAAGATCCTACTAAATCTGATTTTTAAAGATCTTTTACTAATAGATTTTTTCTGTACATGACCCTTCCTTGGAAACGTTAAACAGATTTAATTATTTAATACACTTTGAAAATATTTTTAAATCATTAAACCAGATATTTGCTTGTTACCTTTGGACTAATGAAGTATAAAGTCTCTTATATAACGAATAATATTACCATTAGATTGAAAACCCCCCCTATATAACCTTAATATAAATGCATACATAAGTTTGTACTTTTAATACCTAAAGAAGGTCTGCTTCGCCTTATAGTCTCCTGATGATAACTTTTAGTAGCTGCATATTTATTTTGTAATCTAATAAAGCTTTAGCAATATCAAGTTAGATAGAAGTGCAAGCCTAGGCTTTAGGCTTAATATTTAGTGCCTTTGAATATATTATTGGGATTTTAAAATAGGCTTTTACCCTCTGAGATTACGTCACGTCATCAAAATGACATTGACAATACTAGGCTAATAATTGCGAATAAAACGAAAACATTAGAATTATTAAAACCGTGCATAGTTAACACTCCACTTGTTGTTAAAGTTAATAAAGAAATACAAGTATACAATGGTCAAGGAGATGGAGAGACTAAATGAAAGGGATGGTGTTGAAATATACTTCTATTAAAGGCGTCGAAGTTCATTTTATTGATTATAAAAAGATAAGTATAATTAATTACATCTAAAAACAAAACTTTTTATTGCTGTGGCTGTGGCCTGAGGCCTGTGGCCTGTGGCCGCAGGCCAGCGGCCATGAGGCCATGAGGCCATGAGCCTAGAGCAAGCCCCCCCTCTTATTATAAGCTATAAATTTAGGCCTGCCTGCTCAAGCCGCACTGGTAGCTGCCACTGCACCTCTGCCTGCCTCTGCTGATGCTAGCCACTGCTAAACTGGCAGCTAGCTAAGAGGAGGCTATGCTCTCCACTGGTGTTCCTAGCTTTGCTAGTTCTTATGCTAGCCAGTTGTGATGGCTACCCTTCCTGTTCATGAACTGCCACTAGTTCCTGGCTTGAACTGTACGCAGCTACGCTAGCTCTGGACTGCTCTCCTCCCTCTTTGCCTAGTTCTCATGGCGTAGCCACAGATCTCCCCCACTATCTGCAAGCTGTGCATTTGCATTTGCTAGCGGTGGCCGTTCGGCCATGAGCACAGCATAGACACCTCTCCACTGTACCTAGCTTTCAAGCCAGCCTCTGCCAGATAGGACTGCTAGTGCAAGCCTGCCTGTTCCAGGCTGCCTTGCCTAGGCTCCGCTCCTGCCTGCCTTGACCAGCTACTTCCTTTCTAGCCACTGCTATACCTGCCAGCCTCTGCCTGATTTCCTCCCCTCTTGTGCTGATGCTGTGCTCATGGCCTCATGGCCTCTAGGCCTCATGGCCAGCGGCCACAGGCCACTGGCCACTGCCCGTAGCATGCAAATAAATGCACAGCACAGCAAATGCAATGAGCATAGCAAGCCCTCTGACTCCACTCGCCTACTCTCTCTGCTACGCTGCACTCTCTCTGCTACTCTCTGGCTCTGCTACGCAGCTACGCAGCTACGCTGCGACTCTCTGCCTCAGCTACGCTCCGACTCTCTTTCTTCTGGCTCAGCTACGCACCTACGCACCCCCCTTGACCTCTGCAGATGCTGATGCATTTGCTGATGCAAAAGCATGCGGTGGCCTGTGGCCGGAGGCCATGAGGCCATGAGCACAGACAGCACTGCAAGACCGCAGCGCACCCCGGACAAATAACGCTACTGAACTGACGTACTCTCAGTAACTGCACAGGTGGACTGTACTGCAGCTAGCTTTGAGCGCTCCTCCTGTTACCCACACTTCCCTCTTAGCAGTTTGACCCCAGTTAAGAGCTGCCTACAGTTAATCTCCTAGAGTGCGGAGGCAGCCGTGGCTAGCTCAAGGGTACCTGCTCTCTTCTAGCAGTGCCAGTTACCTTGGCAAGTGCTTGGCAACTTACTGGCTTCTATCTCCTCTAGCCGTCCGACCTCTGTGCTCTCCTACTATCGCCTCTTGCCTTGCAAGCCCTACAGATAACTGCTGAGCTTGCCTGATGAACTGGAGAGCTCAGTTCTCCACTTGCCTTCATTTTCTTACCTCTGTACGCTACCTCTGGCTCCCCCCCCCCTTAGCACCATGGTCTTCCTCTCATCTGCACTGGCTAGGCTAGCAAGTAATGAGCCCTCTGGCTAGTACTATCCCCTCCTACCTCCTCTCCACTGCTACCTCTCTTAAGTGCAGTGTTGCGTAGGTTGCAAAGCTCAACTGTACAGGAGAGCTTGCTTGGTTCCGTTCATTTAAGAGAAGAGCAAGCCAGTTCTTTGCCGGCTAGAGCCTTGAGCAAGCGTAGCTGCCACTAAATAAGAGATTTTATTCCTTAGCGCTCTTTATAGGTAGCTCAGCCTGACCCTATAAGAACCTCCCTTATGTCTCCTTTACGTTTTTTGCTAGAAGGAGGCTGATTAATGAGGTTAGTGCTAGCTGCAGTAAATTTCCCCCCCCTTGCGTCACAGAAGTGGATTTCCCCCCCTTACTTATTGAAATGAGCCTTACGTGCTGCGAAAATCCCCCCCCCCCTTAGCTAAGATCTAGTCTTTATTTTGGTTAACGAGTCAGGTCGGTCTTGATCCGACATATTCTTTCTTGACAAAAAAGTTCCTTACCAGTTAGGATACTAACCCTAATTTTATTTTTCTATCTGTTATCACTATAGAACCTGCCATAGCTAATAACAGAATAATTGATATATCTTTTCGGTTAATGATAACTAATCTTTCTTTAAAGTTATCACTATAGAACCTACCATAGCCAATAACAGAATAATTGAAGTAATTATCAATCATATACTATAACTAGTATACATAATGTTACCAATGCTTGTTATATGACTACTTTCTGATAAACATCCGTCTCATGATTTTCCTGTAACATACAAAACATTATCTCTTGGAGAGCTAATTAAAGAAATTAAATGGATAATGCTAAAAAAATTATTAAAGATATCCTCTGCCTCCCTGGCTTTGTAAAAAGGACCGGCTGGCCAGCCGCCCCCTTTGCTCCCTCTCTCTAGCGACGATAAAAAAGGCTTGCTCATGGCCGTAGGCCACCGCATGCCCTGAGCTTGAGCGCTGCTCTCTTGAGATTGAAAAAAGGAGCCTTCGAAGGCTGGGCTAGAACCTAGGCCTCCTAGGCTCCCTTCTAAATATTGGCTGGGGTCCGTTGCACCGATGCAAGCTAATTTTTCTAGAAGAGAGATATAGTTATCTGGTATCATAGGATAAAAAGTATAAATAAAAGATATTATTATAAATATAGCTAAAGGTATACTTTTATTAGTATTACTTAATAACTCACTTATTCTAACGTTTATTAACATTAATATAAATAGAAATAGTATAGAAACAGCACCTACATATACTAATAAGTATGAAATACCTATAAAATTTAATCCTAATAATATAAGATAACCTGCAATACTAATAAATAAAGTTATCAAAAATAAAACCGATGATATAGGATTTTGCAAAATTATAACAAATATACTTGATAAAACTGAAGATAAAGCTAAAAAATCTAAACTATCTATTATGTAACCATTTAGATATGTTTCATTGATTTGATATAAAATTATAAAAATAAAAAAGGTACCTCCCATTATTAAAATGTATTAATTGCTGTCTATTATAGTTAATAAATTATTGAAGAAATAACAGCAAAATTTCCTTACCACAAATTGCAAGTATCGGTCTCGCTAGGAATTACCCCTTGGCTAGCCTCTCCCCTTATGCTAGCATAAGCACCTCTACCCTTAAAAAGAGCTTGCAGCTTGAGCAGACGGTTAAACCTTTCTCTCCTTGCTACCTAAAGTGCGACCCCTTTTTTCCTCCTTATTCCCCCCTTAGCGAAATAGCTCTTGTGGCTCCTCCCTCTTCCTCTGAGCGAGAGTACCATCTGCTGAGAGCATTGCTCTCCCCCTCTTGTGGTCCCCCCCTTGCACTTTAAGTTCTCATGGCTGAGCCACAGAAAGCGCTGATGCTGTGGCCTGTGGCCGCAGGCCTGTGGCCGCAGGCCAGCGGCCTGCGGCCACAGGCCATGAGCACAGCAGACCTCCCTTTCACCCCCTTCATGGGCTCCTCTAGATCTGGCTCTGCTACCTCTGCTGCAAGTGCTAGGCAACTACAAGCCTCTTACTTGAGCTGGCTTACTAATCCGCTCAAGGCTCCACTTGCACTGCAAGAAGAGAAAGCTTGAACGCCTCTGCTCAAGGCAGCCTGCACCCCTTGAGCGCAGTCCACAAGAGCTTGCAATGCTACAGAAGATCTGCCTCTGTCCCGCACTGCCTGTTCAGTAGCTAATGCTACTAACTGCTGTCCGGCTCAATAATAAGAAGAGGCTGACCTCGTGCCTGTTCATATAAGGGGAGCAGCCACTCCCTTATATAAGGGAGGACTTTTTGAGGACAGCTGTATAAATTTTCTCCCACTATATAAGGCCCTTATAAAACCTATAGACATATATATATACATGAAAAACTAAAAGTATAGCACCCCTTCGACTCAGCCTAGGCTCTGCTTATATAGTATGAATAAAATTATTAGAGCATAATTCCTAGTATAAAGATATATAGGAAGAAAAGGAATTGAACCTTCGACAGTTATTTACTATTAAGTTTACAGCTTAACCCGTCATACCAACAAACGGAACCTTCCTATTAAATTTTTCTTTATCTTCCTCAAAGAAATATATCTTATCATTAGAAAAATAAAAAATTATGATTAAAAGATATCCCCCCCTATAAAAAAATCCAGCCTACGCACCCCCCTCTGCGACTCTCCTCCCCCCCCCTAGAGCCTTTGCTGCCTACCCACTCTCCTCCCCTAGAGCCTTTCCTAGCCTCCCTCCCTCCATTTTCCGTTGGCACCCCCCCCCATCTATCCGTAGCTGGTTATATTTTTTTATACAAAAAGATATCGTTAGCCCGGACCCTTTCCTTTTTTTAGTGCCTTTGATTACCCCCTACGCCCACTAGCACCCTACTGAGTAACCTCCACCCACTAGTTGCAGTCCAGCTATAGCTGTCAGCAAGCAAAAGAGTCCCTAGCCTGCTCATTGCTTGCTCACCCACTCTGCTCAGACCGCTCTGCAAAGTACCTCCTCTACTTCATAAGCGCTACCTATAGCCTCGACCTCTTATTTCCCCCCCCCCCTTCGTCACTGCCCGTACAGTTCCTGGCTTAATATGAAGGATGGCGCTACCACCCCCCCCTCTTCTAGCTTGGCTGAAGAGAAAGCTAGTACGGCTGCAGTTATTTTAAGCCGTGGCTTACCTGACCCTGATGAAGCGCAGCTGGCTCCGCTGCCTCTACTTGCTCAAGGCAGAGCAGTAATAGCAAGCTCCTACCCTCTGGCCAGACTGCTAAATGCATTTCTGGTAGCAGCTAAGCAGTTGCTAAGCTCTCCAGTACCCCCAGGCTCTGGCTTGCGCAAAGGCTGCACGAGTTCTAGTACAAGCAGCTCCTTTGAACTATCGCCTCTTCTCATATTTGCTTTGACCACTCTTTACTGGCTACGGCTGACCTAGCTCTAGCGCTCCTCTCCACTCTCCCCTGTATTAAGCCAGGTACGCTGGCGTTTACCTTTCTAGCCACTGCTAGAAGTGGTGCTTTGCATATTTGAGCCCTAAGGGTGCAAAGCGACCAGTTGCTACCCTGGTTGCATCGTACGCCTCCAGCGCTATCCCTCCTGCTTGCCAGCAATCACCCCTCGAGCAATGAGCAGAGCTCAAGCCATGACCTGATAGTAGCCTTTGAAGCATGGCGCTTCTCTAAGAGGCTGAGCCGTTTCCTTGCTGAGCTCAACCCGTAGACCTGCCTACAGTTCATCTCCACTGGCACTGCTCCGCAGTTCAAAGCCCCTTGGTACTTTTAGGTTATCTGCAGATGCTTGCGGTGGCCTGTGGCCATGAGCTAGAGCCCACTTCCAAAGAGAGAGGCGATGAACTGTACCTCTCTCTTATAAGCGCTAGCTTTGCTGCCTCTGCCTTGCACTGCTTCCTAGCTTTCTACGGGACAGCTAACTGAAGAGAGCCTCCAGTAACCGTTCATTTTGCAGTACTGAGCCTGATAACGCACCAGTTGCACGAGTGGCTTGCCTAGTGCTATGCTCATGCCACCGCCCACTGCTAGAAAAAGGCACAGTTTTCTTTTAGAAAAAGAGGCGAGCCTCCCTCGCAAAGGCAAGCCCTTTCCTTTTTATTGCTGTGGCTGT
>MCBS01025074.1:763-30594 GCA_003611235.1 Golovinomyces cichoracearum
CTCGGAAATTGTATCTAGACCACGACGCCCTGCTCCTGGACTACATCTCTTAACGAAAATAGCATGAACTTTTTTTCAAGGCTCAAACCCTTCGACTGGCGAATAGCCCGTTGTAAAATCCTGATGCAGTTATATANNCCCATCCGTTTTCTGCCAACATCTCACGTCCTCCCGGTGGTGGCAAACGTTTCTTGTTTCTCTAATAAAATTTCATTGATGATGCAGAGGTAAATTACACAATGCAAAAAAAAAAAATCAAGAGAAACTAACTGATAAATGCAGCAGCATGGAAAACTGTCCTTTTTTTATTTGTGAACAATAGATACTTGATATCTAATTGAAGATATTCACGTAAATCTTTTTTTTGAGATTCATCTCGAGAGGAGTTGGTTTTCAAGTTTTAACTTAGAGTCGGACTTATTAAAATGTCGAGTATTAATAAAATAGGTTACAATAAGACATATTTTCAGTATAATAATACCGTGGTTAACCCTTCTCACAAAATGTGTTTTTTTAGCCTGAGGATTGACAACTCGAAACACCATTAGTAGTTTCTCCTACCATCCCTCGGCTTTCTATTGAGAGCTTGCAGAGCTAAGATTAACTCACAGACCTTCTTAACTTTGAGCTATATTCACATCCCCCCGTTAACCCACTACCAAACAATGACAATAATGACGCTAAGAGAAAGGAAATATACTGTGGTGCAAATCGTTTTAACGATAGTGAGAGAATTCTTCGTTACAATTTAACAAATGCGGCTCATCGGAAATACAAAAAAAAAATAAGTTACACGAAAACAAAAGTCCAAGACCCTTCTGTCTTCTTGTCTAGTAGAGTGCATGTCATCGATCGAGACCTTTCTGGCTTCCTTTAAAAATTTCGATTGATCCCGAGACATAAATCGATGGAGGGGTTTTTGGAGATAAGAGAAAGAGGGACACTCTTGGTTATATATAGGTCTACTTCTCCCAGCCGGACGACCGCTTCGAACACTTAAGAAGGGTAGCAAAGTCTCCGGATTTAGTTCTGATTTTGGTAGTAGGGAAGACTTGCTACCCAAGTGGTTTTTTGGCAGATGTTTCACGGTAGCTACGCACCCGCATATGGCCTTTGTTTGATTGGGTAGAGAGCAAAACTTATGACGGGCTGAAAATCCTCTAAGTGTGTAGTGGAATGAAGGTTTTCGCAAAGGCTTAGGACGATGCGTACTACCTAAGGCATAGGTACATCTGGCCTGTTGCCAGAGAGGACCTATAAACTGTCCAGCATTTATTGACATAAAATTTGAGATATTGCTGGGGGGAGGGGGTGACGGCCCTGTAGGTTGCCCTTCATAAACGCATTTTCATCATCCGTCAATACAGTGACAGACGATGCTTGTTCTTCTGTAACAATTGGTATTTCATCATTTTTTTCCCTAGCTGTATTATTCCCCACATTAGTGGCTATCTCTAGTTCTGCCGCTCTTGCCTCTGCAGCTTTAGCACGACGTACTGCTTGGTGTTCTCGGTCACCAGCTTGACGAATAGTCGTGATCTGATCTTTGGTTAGTGCCTTGGATCTATTTGGACGAGCCAGACGTTTATAGCGGTGAGATCGAAACGACCCTTCACAGTTCTTAGACTTTGTGATAGCTTGACATGACTCCTGTGCTTGCATTATTGGGCCGCAGTTATCACACGAAGGTGTTTTGAAAGGCTCTATTCTGTTTATTTTATTTAAAGTCCTAGGCCGAAGGCCCAGGTCCATTTTGGCACAGGGCCGGTGGAGCCGGCTAAGGTTACGAAAAAGACGCAGAGCTTGACTCGCTCTAACCAAACACTACTTAGAGTAGCTCCATGTTTTCAAAAAAAAAGTCAAAGGAAATATTTCAAGGAATGTATAAAGCACTTCTCATACTCCGTCATCCCGCCATGCACAGTGCTATGGCTTCTTTCAAATTCCACTCTCATGCATCTAGCAATGGGTAGTGTACAAATACCACACGTTCAATTCTTCGCTTTTCCTTCAAATTCTTTAGAATATCCTTTCCCGCATCCCTTCAAACTCTCTCGCGAGTCGTCTTCCTCATTAAGAACCCGAGGGTTCCCTCAGCTTTCTTTCCATTGTTTCTTTCGTGATTTGCTGCCCGATATCTGCTTATCAGATCCCCATTCTCAAAAAGTATTGTCCTGTTCCCACTGGCCTCTCTCTAGAGTGTGACGCACGCCCCTCTAGTCGGAGGCCGAAAAGTCGAGTCGAGAGCTCATATTTTCAGTTCGACGATATGTCTAGCGTATGTCGCCATCGAGGATTGTCGAAAGTCGAGTCGGCGGTGTCATTGCCGATGTGGAGTCGAAATCGAGGCCGAGCTACTGCCCAGTCCTCCATGCCATGCCAGTTTGTAGATTGGTGTCATGAGATTAGAACGTTACTTTTTATGAATTTGATAGAAGATGCGCATCAATAGAGTTATGTATCAGAAGTGGTGGAGTAGTTTGAATGTATGAGATGGGCCACGAGTTGGGCAACTCGAGAAAAAGATTGGAATGAAAGAGAATTATGCGGTGGTCCTTGCAGGTTTATCTTAGATCATGATCCAACTTCAATTCTTTTCACCGACACGTGCGAAAAATACTTCTTTTTGTCAAAAAAGATCTGACAATCATCTCGAGTAGAAACACACAGGCCCAGCGTGAAGATAATGGAGTGATCTTTGTTATCGTCATGTTCCTGATCTTGTAGAATTAGAAAGCATAAAAATAATAGTCATAACTATGTCCTGATAAACGCATAATGGGTTCTTCTGTTCAGTTTAGGAATTTACAACTCAAAAAAGTTTCATGTGTGCATAGGAAACATAACGTCAATCGTTTATTCATTGTACCAAGAATCAGTCCAAAGACACAATATAGATTGAGTTTGACGGAGAGACAACGCGAGGCTAGAACAACATCCATCAGATTTTTTGATAAGCCTTGCTTCCTAAGCATGTCCTCACCCCAAGAGAATTCGAACACAATATTAATCAATTATAATCTGACAGGAAAAAAATACAGTAAAAGTCGCCGTAACGATAATGAAGAAAATGGTGGCCGTCAGCGTTGCGGAGGTCAACAAAGAAGAGAGGGAAGGAATAATAGAAATTTTTTAGTTTCAAAAGCTCTCTCAAGACTCTTACGGCATGCGGCCGAGGATGCAGGTATCAAGCTTGATAGTGAAGCTTACGCACGATTAGATCAAGTTGTAAGTAGATTGAACAATTAGTTGACACTTGAAGTAACAGAAGAGACTGGAAGATGGAGGAGATATCTGAAGATTGTATATTTGAAGCTCATAAATATAAACTTTTAATCTAACTAACGCATCATATGTAGCTAGAATGGCAACCTTTGAAGTCTCTGCAAGCTACATTTGCTGATGTCCAAAGAGTTGTACTTCTGGATGAAAAACAACGCTATTCAATGAAGCTCAACTTAAATTTAACCCAGAACCCTCCTCATTCAGAATCTACCGATCCATCAAATTGGATCATTCGTGCCAATCAAGGGCATAGTATCAATATAGACTCTGCAAAGGTACTTATGCCTATAAGCAAAGAGGCAGGTAATGTTCCAGATACTGTCATTCACGGCACATATTACTCGTTTTATCCCTCCATAATCGAATCAGGGGGACTGAAAAAGATGACTAGAACTCATATTCATTTCTCTACTGGATTACAGAAAGACGGACAAAAGATCATCAGTGGCATGCGAAGAGACGCGGAAATCTTAATTTATGTCGATATCAATGCCAGCTTGAACGATGGAATACTCTGGTGGATGAGTGAGAATGGAGTCGCATTAACAGCGGGAAATGACAATGGTCTTTTACCCGTAAAATATTTCAAAAAGGTCCTTCTCAGAAATCATTCTGATCATGCTAGTCTACTATGGGAGAATGGTGTTGAGGTCCATAAGCTATCTGAATCATTAATATCGAAATGGCCCAGAGGCAAGTCACACGCAAAGTCGATACTGGATAGAGGAAGAAGTTCCACCTCAAAAGTTTTAGATATCAATCAATAGAGATTTTTCCGATTCGACTCACTTTTTGATATATACATATACTTTTTTTTCACTAGAATGGCAGGAACAATTCTAAAATATCTACCTGTACTCAATTTTATACGTCGAATGCAATTAAGAAGAGCTCTCTCCAAATGTTTCCGTAACTCAGGCTTGATCACTACGCGTTCAAGCGCTCCGATCGAAATTCTATCTCGTGTAAGCTGGAGCCATCAATATATGTATATTGGTTAATAGATGCTCAGCTACCCTAGCTACTCCTACCATTCTTGTAAAAAAGCTGCAATCTTCGTATGCCAAGCAGAATATTTAATGTTATTGCCTTTTATCCGATAAATTTCTACCATACTCCAAATACCATTCAATATTCGCCTAGGCATGCAACCGACGAGGTCTTATGGCCGTCTTTACATGAGAGTGACTCCGAATATAAGCACTATAAAAATTGGTATCCTGCATAATTACCTTGTTCCTTACGGACAACAAACAGACAAGTGCAGCATTACCATAATACTGCTATTTCTTGCAACTCCTTGCAAAGCCTCTTAAGCTCTAACTTTACGTGTACTTCTCGTATGAGATTTTAGTACTTCACACACTCCTTTTTATTGACTATTGAGCTAGATTTCTAGCCCCTGTCTGCCTATGTGCGAGTGTAGATGGCCTCCCCTTTGCGTCACAACGCGTGGTTATCTTATTTTAATTTCTCTCTACCTCATCTTGTATCGTGCAAGTGTGTGTGTGTGTGTGTATTATTTATCGTCTGATGTGGGCCAGGCCACCATTCCACATGGGACATAAGACGTATGAAGAATATCTAGAATACATGATTCTCCAACCTACAACGGAGCCCATCCGATGCCCAACTTTTCGCATTGCCTACGTCTGAGCCTGCTAGTTAAATCGAGTCGGATGGGTAGGAACGTATTCACTATGACCCAAGGGCCGCGGACTGAGGGAAAAACCCAGATGGAGACGAAACCTCAGCCATTCCTCCCGTACATGTTTACGACGAGCAGCCGCAGTCTACCCCCTGAACAAAGCCATGTGGGAATTCAATCTACCACTTCTAGAAGGCCTAACCAGTGCTGGACCAGTTGCCCAAACTGTGAAGGATACTAAGGAGATTATATATATTCAATTATATTAAGCTATCTGAAGAAGAAATATAGAGTAAGGAAAACGATGACTACTTATACCTCTTCTTAATCTATTCCTTAATATCTTGATGTCGGGGTTCAGGCTAATCTTTTTGCAATCTAGTAATACCCTCATACGTATTTAATTTCTCATTGTTGATAGCAACCTATATTACCAACGGGAATTGATGTATTCAAAACGAATTTTTTATTGTCACTGATTAATGTAATCATGATTTCGCATTTCTTCATATCCCGTGTTGCAGAAGCATTGTCGTGTAAATTTAAGGATGAGGATAAGTTTATTAATAGCTCATTTTATATGCGTTCATGAATGGCTTACCACTGCTCTATACTCGCTTACGTTATCACCTTGGCTAAAGCACAGTCGCATTGTGACACCTACAGCCTGCTCAAGTTGGGGTTCGTTAGTGTCTGTTTGGTGATGCAAAGTTCTTCCTTGACATATTCAGGACGGTCGTGGGAGGCTTCGTTGAGAGGTGCTGGGGGAATGTGCTGGAGAAACAAAGACCATCGAGACCCGCAGAGCAACATGGAGGCCTGAAGATTTTGTTGTCCTTCTACTTGGCTCCTTTCTCTGAAGAGAAAATGTTCCTAGGCAACATCACGAGGAAGTACAGAATAGGACCAGGCGTCCTGTATCGTGAAAGTTGATCAGTGCTATCATTTTTTTTGCTAATATATCCATATGACTCGGGATTTAATTTGATTTTTCACCGGCACATCTATCCAGAATACCATTTCACAGAGATAAAAGTAGAGAGAGAGAAAACCTAATATAAATTTAAAGCACTAAGCTTTGCGAGATCTTCTCAATTCGATGTGACGGGTTTAGACACGACCCAGTCACATGAACATTTGTCCAGAAGATATTGGCATAAATTTTAGAGAATTGGCTTTGCCGACTAATTACTGATTCATTTCTAGAAATTGATTTTCAAAAAACTTTTGATTTTAAAAATGATATGGAAAATATTATATATATAACGTGGTTTGTCGGCACCCTGCGTACTTTTCCTTGGCATTCTACCTACCAACTTCATAACGCGATATCTCAATAATTGTAAATGATGAATTATACGAAAAATTCTAGAATCGATCTAGTTATCAAGACTATTTGAAGATCTGAAAGGCTAAGCCGTAGAGCTGTTGCGAAACTCAATAATGTTCCCGAATCTACGCTTCCAGCAAGAATGGATGCTCACCCAACTCTCCACGAAAGATGGGAAGTAGCCCAAAAATTGCGTAAGTTAAAAGAGGAAGTGATTATTCGGTATATAATTGGTCTAGATTCGAGAGATTTCGCATCTCGACTAGCTGGTATAGACGATATAGTGAATTATATACTCGAATCGAAAAGGGGAAAACACGTGGGCAAGCTCTGGGCGCATCGATTCATACAACACTAGCCAGGGTCCAGAACGTATTTTAATAGTATTTATAACTTCAAAACGGCTTTATGCAAAGACTCTGAGGTGCTAGGCCGACTGTATCCGAGTCTGTCTTCGCCTGTTTCTCACACCTTGAGGATTAGTTTTTTTTTGGTCGCAAAGGGTCAATCGCGGCTTCGAACCGGCCACTGAGACAAACTAGAATAACTGCTCGCACAATGGTAGCGCCGTATTGAAGCTCTAAGAGGGTTTACAGTTGGCGATATTTTACGAAAAAAGGCTCTGCCTCTTTGGCATCAGCTACCGCAGTACCAAGGCAAGCCTCAGCTGGAGTTTAGCAAACGCTGGCTTAAGAGTAACAAGAAGAGACATCAGATGCAAGTACAACAACGCTTTGGAGAAGACACTTCCGCACCAGAATCTACCAAAGACTAGATGAAAGCCTCATGAGCCTTAGCTGGGGAGTATGACGACGAGAAAATTTATAATATGGATGAAACAGGCTTGTTTTAGAAGATAACACCTTCTTGTGGTCAGTTTATATAATCGTGCGCTGGTCTAAAGAAGAACAAGGCTCGAATATCACTTGTTTGTACAAACGCTTCAGTAAGTGACAAGCTTCCAAAATAGTGTATTAGAAAACACAAAACTTCTTGAGCTCCTCGACATATTCGTATTCTGACCATGGGAGGGGAATAGTGCTGGAATCAAAAGACTTGAATGAATACAGCTATTATAACTGACGGGCTAAAGGTTTTCTATTGCCATATTAGCAACAGAGAGGTCTTACTAGCCATGGACAACTTTTCAGTTCATCATACCAGCCTAGAGGCGTGCCTTCCTGCAAATATTCGAGTCTGCTAGCTACCTCGAAATTCAAAAAGTCGTTTTCAGTCTCTTCATCAAGGGATTTTTTCAGAACCTCCAAGTTGATTATCGTCGTTATTGGCTATGATACATGGTCGAATGTCTTGAAAAATAAGTCAGCCCTACATAGGCTATGAACATCCGTCTGGCTCTAAGATGGGTCTTCTGAAACTGGTATACAAAGGTTAGTAGTATGACTATCTACAACTGTTTCCGTAATACAACTCATGTTACGGCTCCGATTACCTTTCAACACCAATTCAACCAGTCGATCTTACGCAGCTTTACCAAAAAGCCACCAAAGCAGCGAATATCTAAGACGCAATAAGTTTAGGCCAGTTTCGAAACCTGTCAGAGAAACTTGTGGAAGATACATTTGATACAGAGAATAGATAAGCCGATGATGAGCTTTCACAATAGATACTTGAGGAGCACTTACGGACGGAGACTACCGAGGACGATGATGGTTTTGAAAACTTGTGACGGCTATTTATCCGGTAATTGCCCGTAGCCTATGCTTGATAGCATAGACGTATAACCTGACGAGTAAGAGATTTAAAATATACTTAAATTAGGCCTGGTTGCATAATGTAATCGAAAAATTCGTGTGGTCTCACAGTTTACGATCGGCTAACGTTGTTTTTGTAAATGCTCGAGGCTAACACAATTTTGAGGCTATTTAGATATCAATGCGATTCAGATGCTACAAGGATAATAGGATAAGCAAATTACTTGAGGGAAAAGAGGAATGATACATGATTACAAATCGTACATAAATACGTGAACAATTTTCCCGCGTATCTCTTCAGATAGAAAAATAAACCATCATCATTTACGTAAATGCTCATTACTTTATTACCATGATTTTGAGATAAAACTCAGCTATTGAGCCAAATCACTCAATTTCAAGATGCCCCCCCCCCCAAAAAAAAATAAAAACACTCTCTGAAAGTACTACTTAGCTTTACAGAGAAGCAGAGTACTATGAGTACAAACTATATCCAATCATTGGACCGGCTCGAGCAAGAACTTCCTTTAGAGAGGAATTCCATCAGGGTTCTCTTCTGTGATAATCCATATGTATATGGAGATATACCAATATCATAGCAGTTCTTTGATTCTGGTCTGGCCGAGTGGCTATGCATCCATCTCTTGCATAATGTAGGATCGCACCCATTAGCATGTTCGTCTTTATCTAACCCTTGTCCCTCGTCCCACTGTCTACGTGCCGCTCCGACAAGTTCGTTTTCCCAAGGATCTCTGGACAGGTGATTTATATAATTAGAGCATCGATCTATTATAACAATGTGTTTCACGGTACCGAGCTGATCTTTAGAAGAATATTTTGACTATATATATATATATATATATATATATATATCTAGTACACTAAAACCTGTCTAAAGTCACAGTCCTAAAAAACTAAAATTTGAGGTCTCTATTTGGTAGCAATTTTAAGCGTACTAATAGAAACCTCAGGTATAAGGGGGTTAGCATCATATCTTTTTTTCAAAGTATTATCCTTGCTTTAAAAACAATGTGATGTCTCGCAGCCAATATGAATTTTCCAGGTTTATTCGTTTTTTTTATAAATAGTCATACTAGTGATTCATATAATTTTCTTTGTGGGTGGGTCTCGTAGTTCAATAATGAATTTGATTTGAATATAGTCACCTGAAATTATCACGGGGCTTCAAATCCTCCTCTTCTCTTTTACTTCCCCGGAGATGATACCTGGTGATCAAAATACTGCGTGAGAGAAAAAGAGATGCCAAGCAAAGAAACAACTTAGAACGCCACTTACTCTGGAATCTCATTGATCTACGCAAGAAGTGTTTGTTCTTCGTCTTTCCATGGGGGTCCTTAACATCATTCTCGGAGAAATCATCCAGACCCCTCCTCCCCCCCAAAACCGAACTTTTCAGCTTCACGCAATGCAGTTGTAAATGCCCATTATACTCCACATATCTGTGATAGGTAAAAAGAGACGCGTCCCAGTCAAAGACGAAAGCAAATTCAAATATATCCCTCATTCAACGACGTCTCATCAATATCGGTCCTATTTTTCTCACAAGAGGCTTCCAACCAAATCTTACTGAAAACAAATTTGATCTTGACAAGTCGTAATCTAAAAAGCTCCATGTGTGACCGCTGCTCTAATGGAGTTGTGAATTTAAAGGAGGACAAGTAGCTGGGGCAGGGAATGCGATTGGGAATGGCCTATCTATTGGAACATTGTGTCCGACGTCTTTCCGCGGGTTTCGACTTTGGGTGAGTTTGTGGGCGCCAAGACTTGGCCTCGGGTGCCGACATATCAAAAAAATAGGGCGCGCCACATTCGCTTCGGTCGATGGAGGTCTGGGAAATTAACTTGCGTCATTACGGGAACAATGAGCGCAACTCAAGTGCTGGTCGTGGAATCAAATCCCTTGGTGGATATCATTGAGGATTTTGGCGAGCTGCAGCGTACCGGTTCTAGAGATTATGTTTTTATTTTTTTTCATTGTTTGTCGATCATGTGGGTAGTTGTAATTCTTTTGGGATCATCTACACGTACTATGTCTTCTGGATGCTAAGATTGTATCTGGTCACGTTAAAAAAAGTATCATCATCTCGAAGACATCATTCGCGATTGTCTCACAGAGATGAAATCAGAGCTCAGCGTCTTCGAAATTAGCAAAAATCCAATGGAAATAAGATGTTGATACTACAGATCAGGTGCTAGTGAGAAAATTTTGTAGAAAACTGTTTGAATTCAAAGTTTTTTTTTCAAAAACATGAAGAAGGTTTTAATTTTGATCTCGAGGAAGATTCAGACTCCTGCTTATATAAGTCGCTGAATAATATTTATCGGAACCACCCAAAGCCTCAATTTTCAGTAATAAGTCGGAGGAACCAGTCAAACCAGCCCAAAAAATGATGTCAAGTCTGTATATCGTCGTATGGAGTAGATGGTGAAGAGAGAATTGAAGCTTAAGATGAATTAACTCTTGAAAAAAGCTCAGAGATTTCTCTCCAATTGTCTTGATCAAGATGAGGAATTTGTTGAGTAGTACCAGTGCGGCTTGTTGCTTCTCCTACCATGGCATAAAACGAATCTGGCTCCGCAGTTTATTTTCTTTTTTCTTCATCTTGTCCCAACGTATTTTTAGCACCAAATTATCAAGTTCAGTAAGCAGAGTTAAATAATCCAAGGAGCCATTATTTTGGACTGGTAAGGGGAGTTTAAGAGAGGTGAGAAAGTCGTCGCCTTAAGTGTCTTGTAAACATCGGCAAAACTTTTACCAGTCACAGTTACTCAGGAATAGTTTCTAGTTGGAAGAGATGGTAGTTTTTGTGTTGCGCTTAAATTCTAAAGATCTTTTCGAATCGAAATAATTGCCCATGGCCGGAATCATCGTCTCGATATGGGAGTCGAAATTAGGGCGAGAATTTGCACACAACCATTACCAAGATTCTGTTATGATCACAATGTTGTGCATGATTTCTCTTCTCTTGATCTTTATGGATGTAAGATTTTTAATAAGACTTTTAATGGCACTTGTGTTCTTTTTGAGCAACCCTTCGTGAGTGGACATCATATTTCACCATGGCTTCAAAAGACGACAGTTAAAAGTCTCAGATATAAACGAGGGTTCGATATTGACAGTATGAATACTTTCTTCATCTGCAGTAATTTATTTTTCAGCTACAGTTACTCAAAAAGTTGACCGATATTCTCTGTTGTTGGCCTAACCAGGTATTGTCAGTTTTATTTCATCTGATTATATTTAACCCGATCAGACACCTTGCGGGTCCACGCAAGAGTCTGTAAACTTAATTATTTGTATAGGAAATCTTACGGTGAAAGCCTTCAACCTACTAGTTGTTAAAAGTGATTTTTTTGCGTCTAACTTTAAGAAAGTGTGATTTAAAAAATCTTTATAATCTGTCCTTTCTTTCAAACCTCTAGTAACTTATCACATTTTCTCCTTGCTAAGACCTTTTATCGAACTCTTCTGCAATCTTCCAGGATTTCCAGGTCTAATTTTCCGAACACCAGACCTGCATACTCTGGCTGTTGCTAGATTTGACGTCCCTTTCGAACTCCCGACTATCCGCCATTCATTTTTTAGCATTTTTTGCTGGTTTTCTTGCGCCAAATACGGTCCCGGGTCGTGGATTCTAGAAGTAACTACCTATGTTTTAGCTGCTATCCGAATTTGGCAACTTGGGTCCCACGTATGATTTTATCAGCTGCAATTGCGAAACTTGAGTTCTTTCTTGCCCATATACCCTCAACCATTGTGGGTTTCAATATAGTTCTAACACTTGAAAATTTCGTGCAGAATCTGAAACTATGTACGTATCTTTGATAATTAAAAGACTGCACCAGGCGGAGTCCCAGCTTGAATCTTCCTGTGAAATTTAGTTTATATTTCAATATTATTCCCTTTCTCATGACAATATCGGCTTGCTCGGGCATATCGCACCATAAAATTAGGGACCCTAATTTTTACCCTAGTATATAACAACTTATGTCAAGAGGTCCTCTGGTTCGTTAACTCCTGTAAAAATATTGCAGGTTTGTATTTTCGAGCTATTTATTTTGCTCCCTCTCCTCGAAGTCAAATGACAGAGGCATGTCATGAATGAGTACTGGTTAGGTATGCCTTGCTATTCGTGCGGTTAATGGTAGTTTAAAAACCCTTAATGACATCTTGGGCCTTGGTTGTAAATCAGAATTCTTTATAAAAAGACAGAGAATCCAGTGGCAAATTTTGCCGTCTTGGGATATTTTATTGTTATCACCAGCTATTACTGGATTGACATAATCCATATAAAACCCGGCTTCGAAATATGAAAGGAATACCGCCCTATTAGAAGTCTCTGCCATTAAGAGTAACATGTTTGGAGTCAACAGCTTGGTGGATATGTACTACCTTTTCGCAATTTTGAAAGAAAGTTTCATGGTGAAACAGGTGTCATTTTGCTTTCAATAAATCACATAATATATCATTGTAACGTTTAGATTAATCCATCCATGAGAATATTATTCGGTTATTGAGAAATGTACAAAGCCCAGTGTTTATGTGTGAAATCAATTGGACACTGGTAAAATATAGATGCACTGGCTACTAATAGATGAAGAAGCGTGTTTGTGCGTAAGAAAGAGGGAGAAAAGGGCAAATTGGGTAGAATTAGAAAATTCCACAGGTAGTTTTTTATATTTTTTGACTTCAGTTACTTTTTATTTGAATCCCTAAAAGAGAACTTAGGTGATGGAGGCTCTTTCGTTGCTTTATTTCAGATGGGGGAAGTTGTTGAGAATCCTGAAATTCCTACAATGATAAGGCCGATCCCGACCCTCAACTGCAAATATTTGGATCTCCTCTCTTACCTCATTTTTTTTCACTCAAATGGATAAGTGAGGCATCTGGAATATCGATTGAGAGGAGTAACCGAAGAGCTCTCCTGAAATCTGCTCGCATCTTGCTCCTGTTTTTCTGTGGTCAAGGGTTATTGTTTCCCTAAGAATACGCCCATATAAGGCTCTAACATCATTCCGTAGGATCTTTCATTTATCTTGTGTCCTAGGCCTTAAGTGGTGTCCTCAGTCCAGCTAAAAGTTAGATCAAATTGTAATAAGATAGAGCTAACAAAAAATCAATAGTTTTCTGACCACCAACAGCAGTAATGAGATAAAAAGAAGAGGGTCTAGAGGGGGAAAACATTATTTCTGGAAAAATATTTTGAGTATCTGTATCAGCGTCAAATCTCTTCAAGGAATAAAAGCAGATTGATTCAATTCCTTAAAGATTTCTAGAGCAGATATCTAATATCACATAGCGACCGATTGGTGAGGAGATGGCTATCTCCATGCCATGCTCCGTCTAAGCTAAGTATAATAGTCTTATTTCTTCTAGAGGGATCTCTTCTCGCAAATAAGATCTGATTCGACACTTTTGCAAGAATGAAGTCAAATTGACTGCAAACTTGTAATTATGATAGCCACGCTCATATTAAAAATTTCCATTTTCTTGAGGAATATTTCTTGATGACAAGGCAGGACAAAGCGACTAGTTTCGGATAAACTTGTACCTTAACACAAGTAAATTTGGATCTTACTCGAAACACAAATTATATCAGATGTGTTGATACTGTTTACTCGATGTAGCTTCTGACTTGAACTGTATTGAAGAGCACTACTGGCAGTGATCAATACCACAGCTCTCCTGATCCTTTGGGGACTGATCTTGTCGTGCAGGTAGATAGGCTAACAATGTACTTTTTTGTTAAATAATATATTCATTGCACAAGATAAGGAGGAGCCTAATTTTTTTTCGGACCCTTAGTTTCATATCTTGGAATGCTATCTCATTCACAAAAAGGTGTTAGAGCTGTCTTGGATGATGAACATTTTTCTAAATCTGCAATGAATATTTAATTTAAGGCAGAATATCATGAGTTCTCATCATTTATTTGATCTTTCAGAGATTTCGTCAAGCTGTTACACTTATATGATTCTTTATTTCTACGGATTTCGTCATAGTCAGATTCTCCTGGGTATACTCGGGTAAGACCCATCCGTCTTGGATATGTGTCTGGTAATGGTGCTTTTCTTAAGACACGAGTAGTTGATTCTTCCATACGACTAGTTAGAGTCCCGTTCAAGTAGTATTTTGGTAGCGGGGCTAGATTGTGGATAGAATTGAATTGTACGTCCTGGTTCCATTTTATCTTTATTTGAGATGGAACTGTCTCATCGGAGCTCTGAGGAATACGTAGTTCTCTGTAGAGAACTACCATTTCAATGCCTCTCAAGTGAGGAAAGTTTGGTAAAACATACATAAACTCAGTTACCTGTTATTATTAGAACTTAATAGTTAGCGAATTCCTATTGATTTTCGCTTACCTTGACGAGGAAGAGATCAAGCTCCAGAAATTTTCTTTTGTTCATCTCAATAATATCGTGCATAGGCTGTGTATCATGAGGAAGTTGATTTCTCAAGCATTGAAGGCCTCCATCCAATAATAAAAAGATTCCACTACATGTACTCCAAACACCCCTTTTCTGGGGAGTTGTCAGAATTACACGCTCCCAAGTCGTATCTGAACATAAAATTAATTGTAGAACACATAGCAAGAGAAAACTTACCTACATCGGGAAAGTTGCAAGTCCTTTTCTCCCAAAAGAATCGCAGCATGGGTATTTAGCATCCACTGGTCATTACCTCCTTGTCTTCCCGTAGCTTCTATGTTGATAGTATCGTATCTATATCCCACAATATGATTAAAAAGCCTTGCTATAGCAGCTGTTTTGGGCTCCGGTGTTTGATCGAACCACTTTAGTAGCAGGGGAAGTTTTGACAACCTTTTTTCCAGTTGTTCCTCTTCATGTTTGACAAGTTCCACTTGTTGCTGCTCTAAAATTATTGCTTTTCTGCGATCTAGCTCCTCACTTTTGATCTTCTCTTGCTCTTGATATCGTAATCTCTGTTCTTCCTGGGTTCTTTTCTGTGTTTCTAAATCCTCAAACCCTTTTGAATTAATTTTATCTATCTCTTCATGTTGAAGCTTGTTTGTCTCTTCTTTTAGAGTTCGATCTAAAAGGGGCCTAGCTTGAGTATTATCTTCAACTTGCTGAAATGTTTTATCTCTGATTTCCTTCGATTCTGTAGACTCTGTGGATCTTGTCTCAGGCTTGATTTCAAGAATGTCCGAGTGGTCATCGTTCTTTCTTGTTAGATGTGTGAGAGGTGATAACCCTTTGAAATTATCCCGGAAATCAAGTTTATCATCACTAAGTTTTGTCTCATTTTCATGACTTTCATGGGGAGCAATGAGTAAAGAACTTAAAACAGGTGAGCTGAGTGAGAAAATGTCGACACTGTTTGTTTCCTTCAAGATTACAGGCGATTGGTTATTTTTGGTAATTTGAGGCTCTTTGACCTCTGACGCGAGACCATGAGGACTGTTTTGGCTCAGGCCTTCTTGCCTGTGGATTGAATTAAAAGGAGTTTTCAAATCTGGAGAGATATTTGTTAAATCAGTCTTTAACAAGCCTAGAGTCTCATTTTCTAGTTTTCTTCTTTTCTTTGCCTTTTCTTCAAATTCATCATGATTTATTGTGGTTTCTAGATTGCCCGGGTAGGTTTTATTTTCATTTTTGCGGTTCCTAATCAACATAAGATCATCTTGAGCAAGAGGGAGACAGTCTCTGGAATCCTTTCGCTTGACATGGTTATTCATTAGTTTTTCAGGGTGATTTTTTTCTGATGACGATTCTGACTCGTTGCTAGGGCTGTGACTTTGGCTAGTCAAATTCGAAGCACCACCGAAGGCAAAATTCCTGCCCAACCCATTATATTTCGTATCAGGATGAAACTGCTCCTTCTTTTGCTCCGACACGAGTCCCGAGTTAGCAGACGTAACGGCGGCGAAACTGGCGCGTCGTCTCTTTTCTATTATTCTTCCTCTTTCGTCCTTTAGTTCTTTGCGTGAGACGAGTTTTCTTCGAGGTTTTGCACAAGGCTCATTTTCCGACAGCACAGTTATTTCAGAGTCGGTATTTCGAGACTGTAAGCTCTGTTTTGATGGACCCAAAAATCCGATTTCAGGCTCTGAGAGAACACCAGGAGATTCATCTTCACTCTTGACTCTTCCCAAACTTCTCTTACTTGGACAAAATCTATCCTTATTCTGACCTTTAATTCCTTTTCGTTCGTCAAGCTTAGGGCTAGACGATGTACGATCTTGTGATCGAGAGTTGTGGAAATCATCTCTTCGTTTATTTTTGTTATAATCTGAAATCTGTGCTCGATTATCGTGCTGAGATCCTGATGACTGGGCTTTGTTTAGAATGAGACCTTTCATGTTTTGATATGCCTCGAATGCATTGTTGAGAAGGATTGATTCTTCTTGCGATCTAGGGCCACACCTTCGTAGAGCGATTTTCGAGTATGTCTCTCCACGGATACGACGAGTGGGATTAAATCGTGAATTCCCTAAGAATAACTTTATTACTTCCAAATGATTATCTTTACCAATAGCAGCAAGAATTGGTGTGGAGTGTTCTTGAGGGAGGTCATTCAATGGCTCAGGATCAGGATCAAAGTCACCCAGTGCAAAAAGAAGATTAATCACAGCATCATGACCACCTTTTGCAGCGTTGTATAGTGTCTGGGCATCGTTCAGTCCCGGTCTCACATCTAGTACGCGAGATACTGCAGCAATATCCCCATCACGAGCGGCGACTCGTAATGCATCTAGGTCATATGCTTGGTATAGAGCATGCTCTGTCGTTTTCATCAATGATCGCGCTGTTCCAACTTTTCTACTTACTAAGCTAGAAGTCTGCGAGTCGTTATTCAGGATCGGTGAGGCGTGTCGAGAACTAGATTTAGCATTTGTTCCATCCGAGATGTCTTTATCATTGATACTTATATCTTCTGATCTCAGGTTATTATCTGATGCAAACTTCTCTCTGGCAGAAATAACAGCTTTTTTCATCTCTTGAATTATCTGGGCTGCTTCTTCGTCCTTTACTTTTTCTTGCAGGTTAAGAAGATCTAGGGGATCATTTCCAGCCTGATTTGGCTTTCTAGGGTTTGCACCAGCATCCATAAGCACCTTTACCACCTCAAGGTTTCTGTTATCTATTGCATCATGTAATGGAGTATCTTTTACGGTATTAATACAGTCCAGTTCACATTTCCCGGTATCTACAAGAAATTTAACAATATCAGTCCAGCCTTCCAAGCTGGCTATGTGAAGTGGTGTATTTAATGCATTGTCTGGTACATTTATGTCTTGCGGATGCTCTTGATATCGTTTGCGAACAAGATCCAGCTTTCCACGACTACATGCTACAGCAAGTGGTGTTTGACCAGAACAATTCACATGTTTTTTAAGTGGTCCCATTTTTGTTGAGGAAACTGCGGAATCTCTAGTACTTGAAGAGATGGAGTTACGCATGCGAGTTCGTTGTACTTGAGATTTTTCACCGGTGGAAAATTCATCAGAAAGATAGTCAGTGGATATTTGAGGAGTGGGCACATGTTTCTTCATTTGACTAAAGCCTCGCGAAGAATCTGATTGAAACTGGCTAGAGTTGCTAATTTTATGTTCCCAAGGGTCATGAGAGGGTGAATATGTTAATTTCGGTACCTTCGCGTCGATGTCGAGGCTAGATCTTGCGTAGAAATCGCTGTTAATCCTGCTTTCGATGCTGGGGCTCTGCGACCTTGCGGTTCTTCTAATCTTGATTTCCTCCTCTTGCTCGTCATCAGGTTTCTCAATGTTACTGTAATCTCTTCCGGGCAGGATCAAATCAGCAGGCCTTGCTTTTCTCTGGATAGGAGAGTATGATGTAGAATGAGGCGAGGATGACCTTAAGATTTCTGAATCCGAAGTTGCTAATTTTGCTTGAGATCGGATCGTTGAATAAGGTGATATAGATGTTGATTTAGGTGAATGAAGGTTACGGTCTACTGAATCATTTTCGAAGTGTCTTGGTCTTTTTCTCTTTCCCAAGAAAGATGCTGTATGTTTAGCTACACGTCCATTATTACTCAGCATATCGTCTGCTTCGCTTCCTTTAATATGTTCAAAATTTGATGCTCTGTCTAGATAATCGTAGCCATTTCTGTCGATATATCTTGTTGTTTTGTAAGCCGTAGATGGCGAGTTCCCGTCTTTTCCTGAAAGAACGATAGTTTCGGCTTCTGAATCACTTTTAAGTTCAGATTCATCATGTACTTCGATCATTGAGTCATTTTCCAGTTTGATAAGTTCGACTGGGCTAGAAGGAGATGAATTGTATTCATTTTTCGTATTGGGAGCTGGATTCTCCAATCCATCGAGCGGTCTGCAAGACGAATTATTAAATATTTCCGTAGTGGTTTCCAGTGACTCTGGTTGATCCATTACACTTAGCAAAATATCACGCGTGTCTTGTAAACCATCCTCATAAATATTGTTCAAATAATCTTGGGCAGCAGATAAATAGCTGTTTAGAGCCGACTGGAGTTTTCATGCGGAGTCAGCGGAGAATAAAGGTTACACATTTGATTTGTTCGGAGAGTGTCTAAAATTTGCGGGTTTGATGAACTGAAAGTTGTGGGTTGGGGTTATTGAAGCGGTTCCGTCGTGAAGAGTTGAGGTGAGTGGAAGTTCGGTATGAAGGCTGCGCAAGTACATTGAACCAAAGGGATTTGCCTCGAATGGATTAATTCCTCCACTTGAGAATTGATTGGTCTATAGGTGCCAGAAGAAGCCTAAGCGAGAAGACTAGCGCTCAAAATAGCTTTAACAATTACAAAGACAATTCTTTTTGCCGGCGGCAGCATGAATGGATAGACCTAACAGTTTCGCCAAGTGAGCCATGTTAATTCTACATGCTCACGCTAGTTCTCCCCTAGCGTATGTTCAAGTCGCTTCCATCTACCATAAACATCATATTGCATGCAGCAAGGCAAAAAAGAAAGTGTGAATATCCTGAATATCCTTTACATCAACTGCCGCGCGATGCGCTCCTACAGATTGCTTATCTCAAGTTTTGCAAGGTTAATCAGAATACTCAAGACTTTACTTGCGAACTCTGACTAGAAGAAAAGATCTTTGATCAATTCTCATCCACAAAACTTGATGAAAGCCACACAAACCTGAATTTAAGAAGAATAATAGAAATTTTTTAATACACAACCACCTCATCGCATTCCGTTCCCTACATAGCCTTGGACATCCCTCGTACACATCGTATCAAGAGCGCTTGAACTACCCAGAATATAATGGAGATTTTGAACTCTTCGTATCAACAAGCCTCGATAATAGTCCTCTCCGTCTGGCATTGAGATCTTCGTGGTACGTCGTGGCAAGCGAGAGAGTTTGTTCTTTCGAACAGAGTAGAAAATAAATGGCTCAAGTTCAACATCTTGTGACAATAACGAGGGATTGTACTAGTTGGAAATCAGAAGTAGCCTAGGCAAATTATCAAAGTCGTAGGGGGGAGGGTATCTTTGACTCGAGGATTATCTACATCCACCAACATGGTATTCATTGCACCTCTTGACCATCATACCGGGGCAAGCAGAAGATGGATCTAATTATATTTTCTTCCATGAAAAGTAGCTAGCTACTTTGTATTTATCATACAGAGTAAACTTGTGCATGTGACTAGATCGATATCTGCTTAAATAAGATGATCTTCAATAGTAAAGTATAGGACCATCGAGTTACGAATCAAACCCTGCCAACCATCAACCATGAACAAATCAATTATGCCAGTAACGGCATAATTTGTGCCATGTTTCAACTCGACAAACCTCGACCTCTATGCCTCCTCCTCGTGGCACCTGAGAACGATTCTTCCCAGGATAAATAAGCCGAACAGATAAATCAACCTACCATTCCGGTTCCCCATTGATTATCTCGGGTGTGGATCGTCTTCGTTTCGCCAGTACATTCTCCCCATTAACCCGTCCATGATGCCTGATGTGATCGACCCCCAGGTTTGTCGAGAGAAGGGCTTTGCATTGACAGAAAACCAACTAACCGGTTCCCAATGAGAATATGCTATTGGCGCAACTGGTCAGGTGCTGTCTAGATTTTGGATAAGTGGCAGGTTGAATTCCTACATGGCTTTTTTCAGGGATAGGGAGAGACAGTGGCCGCTCATCGTTGAGTTCGGGAGGAATGGGCCGAGAATTTCCCTCCATGTGAATGTTTTTTTTCTTGGCCTGTGATACTTGAGTCGTGATGAATACGTTCTCATCTATTAAACACAATGTAATTAGCATGGAGCATTTGTTGCGCCAAGTTGGGCGCTGTATGGGCACGGTGGCGGGTTGGAGGAGCCAGGATATTCTAGAAATCCTTCACAGAATCGGATGGCCTTGTTGGTATGACGTCTGGGTCTGGCTTCTATATAGAGACTGGGCAGAATGAATACCTATCTCGTTCGAGACGGAAGGACCGCGGGTTCCAGTTAAGCCGACTCGACAAATCATCAGTCCTGAATACACGCTCACAGAACTAGTATATGGTGATTGATCATTTCAGAACAGACTATGTTTTTATTTAATGTTTTCATTTTCTTTTCTCGATTTTCCGTTCCTGGCATGCGCACAATATGGATAGACATGTACACCTCCATACATCGGCTTTGGTGTCAGCGAATTGTATCCTGGATGATTGTTCCCAAAAAAATACTTTTTCATAGTACCCGAGAATTCTATGCACGGCATCTCCCATTGGATTTGAACCAGGAAGAAAATCGAAAATGAAACCTACCTCAGCGTCTCGTATTCCCATGGGACGCTGGCCTAGCCACCCCCCGCGCCAAACAAATGAGTAATACACGCACTAAGACCAAAAAAAAACAATATGGATGATCTTATCATTTCATCAGCTGGTGTAATCAATTTCATCGTTCAACATTTCTAGATGATCGATGTTATGGTTAAATTTATTCATGTTACTTCTTTTTTAACGCCTTAAATAACGTGGATCACCACGGAGTAGTTAACTTTCCCTTACCCCACCACCTTCAAGACAGGATTCATCAACCACAACATATAATATCAACTAATCTGTATCGGAATCTGATGAATTAAATCTATATATTACCCTTCGACAAGTGTGTGCATTATGACCAGACTTTCCGCAAGTACCATATCGTCCTCCAAATGGCTGCCCCTCCTTTTTTAACCCTTCCCCAGACTGCTTATCGCATCGAACCTGCTCCTCTAGTTCCTTTATAGTCAATACATCCTTCGCATCTTCAACAGTAAGTGTACCCCCTTGACCAACGCGTGTCTTTTTTAGCTCTTCGGTGTTTGCTAAGTGCTTCATTTGCCTTGCGAAGGTTGCGTACTTCAGCTGATAATAAAGTCATCTCATGAGCTACTAGCTCCGTACCTTTAGCTAATGAAGCGACCTTCTGGAAAATGGGAGTTGGTGAGCTTCCCTGATGCCGTGCGATGCTCTTCTTGACCAAAGTTATTTGTGCAAGAGCCTCAGTTGGGTTGCGAGGGGTCTGCGAGACCCAATGAGTAATATCTTCAGAGAGATTCTCTAGAGGAGGTGGAGTCCGTAAACTTACATCAAGCTTTGAAAGGACCGCTTGAGGATTGAAAGGTACTAAGACAGCTCCACGGAACCCAGCCTGTGTATTCTGGGGTGTCATTAAGGCTTGATATGCTGCTTTAAAGGCGAGGAAGAACTCGACCTTTGTGCTGAAGTTAACATGCGATTTGATAAAAGTCTCAATCTCTGAGCTATATGTCCGTTTGAGTACACTGATACAACCAACATCAAGTGGTTAGGTTAAGCGAGAAGAGTGAGGAGGTAGGCAAAGAGCATAATGTTGTGTGCTGTACAATATTCTTGAAATTTGGCAGACTCATGACTCTTATGCCCATCAAGAACAAGCATTCGATAAATCCCCTTTTCGGTATAACTATACCGGGAGGGCTGAGTATTTATTGTAATAATTTATATCTTCTATATCCCTTTTCTATCTCAGTCTAAGAAGACTATTTATACGATACTCTGATATTACATAATCGTATATATATACGCTAGAAATGCCGATCTCTAAATCATCTAACGTCAAGACATTGCCATTACAGATAAGATCATGAATACCTAATTATTACTGTCGTGGACTGCTGCCT
The DNA here is from genome assembly GCA_003611235.1 of Golovinomyces cichoracearum. NCBI lineage: Eukaryota > Fungi > Ascomycota > Leotiomycetes > Helotiales > Erysiphaceae > Golovinomyces > Golovinomyces cichoracearum. The sequence continues at coordinate 22,891 of MCBS01025074.1, forward strand.
AGACTTTACTCACACCCCTCTGTGCAGGCAGAAGTATTTTTATCAAAGTGCTTTAGCCACTCTAGGCTTGTCTCATTATGGGTCCATCCATTGCTTATAGGTATAATAGCCCAGTCGTGTGGAAGGTCCCGCTCAGTGTACCAATTCGAGAGGTGATTCATTCCTTGAACTACCAAAAACGGAGGGACGCTCCAACCTTCACTATTAATGTAAACAATCGCCGTTGCCCATTCCCGGTTACCTGGATGAATTGCCTTGCCTTTGCCACGCCGATCGGCGCGAGTTACAACCACTGATGAGAAGATTAATTCCATCTGAAAGCCGGTCTTGTTAAATTCATAGAAGTCGGCGTCAAGGATGCCATATTTGGCCCGCATATTCTCAACCAGTCGAAAACACACGTTTATAAGCCCTGGATCCTCGTATAAGGCTTTTTTAAAGTCATATGTACGATTAAAACGCATTTTTGGCTCTGGTTGTCATTGTATGAATCGATTTATCCAGTTCTTCCTGACGCGGGGTGCGACTCGAGATTCAAGTAGGAGATTTGCCATATCTTCAACACCAGCTATCTGTGTCGCAAATCTTCTTGAATCTAGATTAAGTAGATATTGAATTAGTGATTTATCTTCTAATTCTGTCAACTTATAACAATTGGCTCTAGATTCGGGGCAATAAGTTCGGCCGGCTGTTCTGTGTAAGAGGGTCGTGTATGGCACTTCGTAGATTCTCGCTGCTGAGCATTTGCTAAGATTTTTGGACGTTTGGATAGCTTTGATTGCTAGAATAGTTCATGCTTCCTTGCTTGACTTCTCAATTAGAAATGGTGGAGAAATCGCGTGTTAAAGTCAACGGGGGAGAAAGTGAACCACTCGGTGGTGATCCACGCTATATATATATGTACGTAGCTGATGAATAGTCCACATGGAGATCTACTTATCCTTCTTCGCAAATACGGTATGTCACTTATCAATGGCGGTCCACGATCTCCTCAAACATAGGTCCTTGTCAAACTAGTGAATCTCGTTGTACAAGATAAGCCGGCTAAGTGGAAAGTCAAAAACAACTCTAATTTTTGGCATCTTGGACTAGCAGAAGTTGCACTTCAAATGAATTCTCAGTTCTATTAGACGATTAAATGTTTAGCTTGGGAGGCTGTATTCAGGCAAAAATGACCAATTAATTGGCTGACAGCCTCTGAGCGTCGTATATCAGCTGAGGTTATATGCGAAGATAGTAAATTACTCTTAGAAGCTAATCTGTCCGATGAGCTAGCGGGGCTCTCTTCTCCTGATCACGACGAAGTAGTGAATTCACCTCGTAATCTTGAGGACATTGGTGTTCACTTAGAGCATCCACCGAACTTCAAGGCCGATCTGAAAGCTCCGCTAGACGCTACTGTGGTCCGTCAAGATGATACCGATAATGTTAATTTTATTGTTGCTTTTCGTCAGTCTACATTCAAAGCTCGCGATAGGATTTTCAAGAAATACGCTAAATAGCACGAAATCGATTTATTTTCAGAAGGTGATATAATTGCCGTAAAGTTCCCCAAAAGCACTCGGACGAGTACAGACTTACGATGTATATTTGGTAAAGTTATTGCTGTATTCCCTAAGCATAAGTATCAAATCCATACAGAGTGGAAGGTTACTGATCGAGGAATATCAAAAAAAGAGCTAATTAGGCCACCTCAAGTTGTTGCTGACCTAATTGTTACAACTACATGGCCTAATAATGACCTAGCTCTTTCAGCTTTATCCTCCAAGTGTCTTCAAGTGATCTTGTCATTACATCTTGTAAACGCAAAGTTCTTTGTGCGACAAATAGATGTTGTTGTTTCGAAGAGAAATAAAGGTGCTCAGTTCATTGTCTCTTTACAGCAGAACACGATTGTGGCTTTTTTGCAAGCTTAGCTCTTCAAATAGAGAAAGCTTAAAACCAAAATTTAGGAAAAGATAATTCAAAGAAAAATAAAGGGCAGGTTAGAAGGCCTTTTCAGCTTGACAGACAACATTGTCAACTAAAGGGTGTGGGATAATAAATTGTAAAATGAGCAATGTCAGAGCGCTATGTAGACAGCGGGACGAGTGACAAGACTAATACAAGGACGAACAGGCTAATGGGTGCCATCCTAAATCATGCAAGAGTTAGGTGCATGACCACTCGGCCAAAAGTCTGTAGCAGAATCATAGAACTGCTATAGTCCTGTAAATCTTCATATATATAGATAACACAGAATAGAACCCTGAAGAACAGAGTTATTGTTACTACTATCTATTGTATGTATGTAATGACCCTAGCCCTCACTGAATATTACAGGTATATGGATATGCGATATATAGATTGATTCTAGGAGTCTAAAAGATCGCGATACGAAGGAGACAAAATAGATAAAGATTAATGAAGCCCCGGTATAAGGAAAAATCCTTTTTATACACACCCGAGCGAACCGAACCAGGTCAGGCGACCTCTTGGCACCTAGGCATATTATGTGACCCTATTCGTCACAGTATGAGATATATATTATATGATTTCCCAGTATATTCATTATCTTCAGTTATTTCCAACTAAAGAACCAACTAAACTACCTTTTGAATGAATATGACTCTTGCTCTGGCTGTTCCATCCGTCCTCCCTGCTCCTTACCTGGCCAGAGAACTATGTTGTGACAGACAGATTCCTGTCTAGCACAAAGAAAGAGGACGTTTCGCACGGACACTTTATCAATAATACGCTAGTATCGCTGGTCAGGGCATGGCACCAGGATGCAGTGATTATTACGATGTGCAAGCTGATCTTGTCGTTGTGTCGTGGCAGTGTCTCTATTACATAGCCACCGCTAAGGCTGAAGGTATGATATGGAAGTATATGGAATCAGTAGAATAGACCATATAGAACCTTCTAGTATCGAATTAGGGATCGGAACTGTTAACATAAAAAGCTAGTTGTGCACAGAATTGAGAAGGATGGCCTTCATCAAGATAGAGTTTTTGCTATTATCAAAAAGAATTCCATATCTCTTCCATCCCTATCATCATATTCATTCTCTCAATATCTTCTCATTCAAAGATATCTCAATCAGCTAAAAATTCTGCTCATACCTGAGTCAAAACAAACTATTCAGTGCTTTAGCTGTACGTAGATCTCTTGATAGTCGTCTTGTTAGTGGATTTCGAGCTAATGGCCTTCACATAAACCAACTTAGCGATCCTGGCGGGGCACTCCCTTGTCAGCTCTTTAATAACAGCAATCATGCTAGTGTTTTTGCTTCAAAGCTCTCTTGGGCAAACTGCTCGTCGCCTTAAAAATACTCTTTTCACTAGTGCTGCGCATATTAAAATTACCCATCCCCATTCTGTGCTTCGGGAGCTGATTCTAGATATTATGGAGGAAGGATATGAGGTTATCACTATTGCTACCAATTTTATTGTCAATAGTACTTAGATAAAGGTAAGGAGAGAGCGAAGAGAGCTATAGACGTTAGCATAAGTTACATATACAAGTTGATTAACATTTTAGAGTTTTTATAAAAAAATTAGCCTTCATACTCTTTGAGATGAAAAAAATCGTCATTGGCAGCTCACTACTCGCGAATCTGAGCTAATAGACGCTAATATTCGCGGCTAGACTGTGACACCTGTGTTTTCATAACATGACTCGGTAAGTCATTGCCCCTATCAATCAACAGAGATCTCACATGTTTCTCGCCTATCTTGAGCCTCATTTAATGATCTTTTTAATTTAAACAATATCCTACATCAATTGGCATAGTCATGCTATATCCTTTTATATCCATTCAGTTGGTTCTAGTAATTCTTCTCAAGCGATCCGTGTATAGGCATTAGTATTTTCTTTGCCAGGCGCCAGCCTATGACAAATTCCAATAAATTAGATCTAGTAGTTACTAAAGAAACAAGTTTATTGTGATAGTGACTTGGGATTCGCTTCTGGCGCTCCCGTCCCTCGTGTTAGTTAACTTTGGGTTTATGTGTAAATAATAGACGACGTCCGGTATGACCTATGACATAGTATAAGGAGAAAGAAACAGGTTTTAGATTATCAACTTTTAGTTCATAAGCTGTCTATTTCAGATCCATTGAGATACTTGTGAAAGTTAAAGCTACGAAATGTCGATAATTTAGATCTAATTTATTTATATATTACATTAACCAATATGCATACAAATCACTTAATGATTTCCAGGCAGAATTCTGACGATGAAGCTTTGTGTCGATTTTCAAAGACTTATCGTTCACATGAGTGTTTTAGTATCCTTTGCATATAGAGTAGCAGATATACCACACTATAAATTTAAAAAATTGGGAATTGTCTCAATAGGAGTAACGGGATACGACCCATAATTTTAATTTCGCCTTGATTCGGGGCTAATCGAGGACATTTCGATTAAAAAATCGATAGATCTGCTTTCCTGCTTCTTTTCCTACTGTTGCTACTAAATCATTCTCAGTCGAATTCGATACTACCTTTAGATTCTCCATATTCACTATCAAATTGCTAATATTTTTCCCCGACACGCCAGGAATAGCTCTCAACATGTCCTGTGGTTCCCGATTGAAGCTTCGGTCTTCTACACCATTACCATTTTCCAGGCCAATCTTAACGGCTACAACGGGATCCGGTTCTGGCTCATGTGATTTAAGAGTTTCAAATATTTCTGCAGTTTGATAGGGAGAAGATGACCATATGATTCTCAATCGTGGAAAAGCTAATGTAAGCTGAACAATCTTGGATTGGAGGTCAGAATTAGCATTTGATGCGGATATGGAATTTAGTGATCCAGAAAGATCGGCGAAGGGTTCCAATGTGAATGATTTATTCTGATCGAATTCTATCAGGAGCATAGGCAGTTTGTAGTGCTGTGTCATTGCTTCGGCTTGGTAGTATAGACGTCCATTATTTAACGAAGAAATGAGATCCCTAGTTGACTTTCGTTCAACGCAGATATTAGGCGAGATTATGTAGTCGCCAACGGTTAACATACATGGGACGACAATCATATTACGTCCATGAAGAAGCGAGGGGAGCGAGGAGCGAAACTCTCGTATATCCACCACCACACGAGGAGGTTGTGCTGTGGCTACTATCTTACCGCCACCTGCGATGCGAGTGTTGACAGTGCGAAGAAAGGACTCTTGGGCGTCCTCTACTCCAAGAGCATCATGGCCAAGGACTACAGAAATCTTAGATTTCTGCTTGATAAGACTGGTAAACGAATCTTTTTCTCGGCGAACAGATGAAAGGTAACGCTGCTCCTCAACAGAACCACCATAGTATAAGAAGTATACTTTTACATTTCTATCATTATGTGATGAGCGATAAACTTCAATTCTCCTCACAAATGTAGTATCCGGGTCATACATAATGATATACTTAGGTTTAACCTCTTCAAGAACATGCTCGTCCACGTCACCGCCGTAAGTATGAATTACGATAAGGTCCCGCATTTCGTAGAGCTCAAAGTAGTTCTCCATATCTTCGAGTGGATCTATCACAACTTCTTCTTTTTGTATGGTTTCTATCACAGTAGGTTTGATTTCTGAAATTAGAGTCTCCACTTCTTGTGGTTTATCAGCAGCTGCCTGGATACTGCCATTGTTTGCGCGAGAGGGCCCTGTTCCAGACTTAGCCCCACCCCTGATTCTCCTCCTCTTGTTGTTTGGAGGCTTTCCTCTAGTTTTCGTAGTCATCTTAATTGGCTGTTTTGATGTGCCATCTAGAGAGCTTTGATTTTCTGAGAATAGGGTTGCACTAATTTTGGCGAACTCCTTCTTCCATTTTAAGTAATCTCGAAGCTTCCGCCTCAGCATTAATATTCCAGATGGTTCATCTTTTTCTTTCCCGGCTTCCTCTCCATCTGGCAGAGTATACATGCTTTGTAGATAATCTTTTAGTTGCCGACACTGAACTGTATCAGTGCACATTATTAGAATAGTCCCGTTGGAATCATCTCGTGGTGCTGAACTAAAATAAAGGTCCCTATCAATTTCCTCCAAGACCTCTGCAAGTACAGCCCACTTGGGTTGCTCCTCTAGAACCAGTTGAAGCGTCTCAATATCTTCGCTTACGCTCTCAGTAGCCTTGCCGGTATAAACTCTTCGTTTCGCTGTATCAAAAATTGTGTGAGCTGCATCAAGAAACAACCAAGGGGATTGATTTTGGCGGGTGGAGCCAGGGGGAGGAGAGTGCGCAGCAAGTATGGTATCTAGATGGCGATTGAAGGAGACGGCATCATATGTAAGGAGATAGTGAAGCATGCCTCTTAAGACCGTCAAATCATTAACAATCTGCTTTGTCTTCCAGCTGATCCTATGCCATACAGGATCCAACTGCCTTCTTACTATCATATCGAACTGCTTAAGGAGAGCACTGTCGAATGTCCAGTCATCCATTTCAAGACCACAGTTATTTTTCCGTAGTTCTCCAATGCTAACTTCTACACATTCTATGATTGCATTTTGTATATCTCGCATAGACTCGGACATTTGTACCTCCAGTTCAATGACCTCTGCTTTCTTTTCACCTTCTAAGGCTTGGGCGACCACGACTTGAAATCGTGGCCATAGAGAGACATCTCGCAGAAAAAGGTTGCGCAACATGGTTGACAGTGGCGCAAACCCATTTGTAAATGGCTCAGGGCTGTCTGAAAATGCCTTTACAAACCCTATCTTATTTCGCTGCCTAAATATCCTCAATATAAAAGCTTCCAAAGACGTAGCAACAACACGTTCTGCGTGTAGTACGATTAAACCAGTTATCGTCGTTGAGTTCATTAGATTAGTAAGAAGATCCACGACTAAGATTTGAGACGTAATACTAAATATGCCTCCTTGAGCATATGTCTTTTCTCTGCTTCCAACACTCATGACATCAGTATTAATAACACTTAGGCCTCGGGCTTTCGGCGCCAAACTAATTGCTGCTTGTTCAGCCAATGCTTCTCCGATCCAGCCATTTTCCCTGTCATCTGCTCCTATGAGTAGTACCAGATTATTACCAGCGACATCATATGAGTGTAAGAGATTAGTGACTAGGCGTAGCAGACCTAAGCCACGAGCTATGATCACAAGTTCGTCTTTTTGCCTCAATTCTTGAAATATTTCCTGTTGATATCTCTGAAGCTGTTAGATTCCAGACAAATTCATGAAGAGATAGCTATTACTAGTGGCAAAGATAATTTAACTGGATTCAGATCTACATTTACTGTGGAAGCCATAACATTTTCAATGGCTGTTTGGCATTGTGTGTAGAGAGCAATCTCGTGAATTTAAAAAGTCGCGTCGGATTTGCGTTGCAGATTGTCGTCTGGGCCGGTATCCTAAGTAGTCTTGGTAGCCTTTACACCTGCCCCACATGAGACTGGAGATTGCTAGTTCGAATCCAGCAGACCCTACATACTCCCGGAGTGAAATGTGTATGTTGATGGAGGCATGTTTAAACAACCAAAGGTGTTTCAATCTTTTACCCTTTGGTGGATACTCACGGAAGAGATACGTAGGAGGTAGCTTCATTTCTCATAGTGGTATGCGTGAATCCTATTTAAATGTTGGTGTTAGATTAATTTATATCACGTGCTCACGATCTCTGGATTTATCCTTGATAGTCTTTATCTCAATAAGGAATTCAAAGAGGGCGAGATTGATCACCTGTACGTGGTGCATTCTACGAACCTGAGAGTGCAAT